>CAJQZJ010032972.1:2940108-2974199 GCA_907164525.1 Lophiomys imhausi | reverse complement strand
GGAACATAGACTTTGTTACCTGTTAGTGGGACACTTTGCCCTAGTGGAGTTGCCATATAGGCCCCCAGTGCAAGAAGAAGCTCTTAACACTCGTATGGCTGTTGAACTGAGGGGGGCTGATATGTAGGGGCAACCCACTCCAGAGGAGTAGGATAGATGGGAGAGGGAGGAGAGACTGGGAGGGTGGGACTGGGAGGGATGTAGAGAGGGGACCATGGTGGAGATGTAACTTGAAGTAATAAACATTAAAAAAAAAAAAGAATCAGAAGGACCAACTTCAGTGATGAATTCTGTTGTATTTTGATTGAATTTAGTTGAAGAGAACTGGTGTTTTGTATTTTTAAATTCTGAACTATTCTCAACCCACACTGTGGCACATCTAAGTTTTATACCTTTCCCTTAAGTTTTAAATGCTTCAAATACACAAAAGTCATTAGTTTTCCTGTGTCGCATGTGTCTGACCCTCAGTGTCTCTTCTTGTCTGCAGTGACTTCTTACTGCTAGTGTTGAAGGACATTGTGACGCAGAGGCAGGGCCTCCAGGTCATTCTCATGAGTGCAACTCTGGATGCTGGGCTCTTCTCCAAGTACTTCAGCTACTGCCCAGTTATCACCATTCCAGGTAACCAAAGCACACTGCTCACTGTGCATCCCTATAAATAAGCCAGGGTCACTACTTCAAAGTTCATTCAAAACATGAGCTAGTTCTACCTGCCACTAGAGAAGTAATTCATTTACAACAAAACATCCAATATAAGACAGCTGATGAGGGAGTAATTTATCCACTTGCCAGATTTTAATTTTTTATGTGATATTTTAAAGTCTTTTTTTTTTTTTTTTTTTTTTTTTTTGGTTTTTCGAGACAGGGTTTCTCTGTGTAGCCCTGGCTGTCCTGGACTCAATTTGTAGACCAGGCTGGCCTTGAACTCGCAAAGATCCGCCTGCCTCTGCCTCCCAAGTGCTGGGATTAAAGGCGTGCGCCACCACTGCCCGGCTTATTTTAAAGTCTTAGTTCATGCCGGGCATGGTGGCACATGCCTTTAATCCCAGCACTTGGGAGGCAGAGGCAGATGGATCTCTGTGACTTTGAGGGCAACCTGGTCTACAGAGTGAGTTCCAGGACAGCCAGGGCTGTTACGCAGAGAAACCCTGTCTTGAAAAACCAAAAAAAGAAAGTCTTAATTCTTAGAATTTCTAACATTCCATTGTGTTTAACATCAAAATGTGTGTTTTTAGGAATAATCTGTAATAAAGAGGGAAGATATGCCTATTTATACCATACTTGTTCACTTATGGATTGTGCTAAATTTCCAAAAGAAAACAAAGTTAGTCTGTGTTTTCTTTTGATGCTTTCACAGCCTCACTGTGGAATAATTACCACTCTGAGCCTGGGCCTGTCCTTCTACAGTTGATTGATTACCACAGGGACAATTTGGAAACACTGCTGGAAGTGATAGCATTATTGGAGCTTGTTTGCAAGTGGTGACAGCAGGTGAAAAGGAGGAGGCAGATGCTGGGTCTAGAACAGTGTTGCATGCTTAAAATCTCTGGGGCAGGGGGGGGAGAAGGAGACAGTGTAATGGGTTTTTAAAAGGCCCATTAGGAAATTATCATTTGTTTCCTATCTGCTTCTATTCTGTCTGCTAATTAGAACTTACAACTACCAATTTCAGTCATCAAAATCTTTTTAAGAATACTTTTAGTCAGGTGTGGTGGCACATGCCTTTAATCCCAGCACTCAGGAGGGATCTCTTTGAGTTCTCAGCCAGTCTACATAGTGAGTTCCAGGATACCCAGGGCTATGTAGAGAGACCCTGTCTCAAAAAACAAACAACTAAGATACTTCCAAGAACACAGAGCAAACAATGCTTTATTATTCCAAGTATTGTTTTAATATGTAGATAGTGTATACAGACAGACAGACACAATTTCCAGCTAGCTTCCTGGGTACTCTGATGTCTTTCTAGTTTGTTTTCTTGTTTTTCTAGGTCGCGCATTTCCTGTTGATCAGTTTTTTCTGGAGGATGCAATTGCTGTGACCAGGTAAGGAAGAAAATCTTCAAAAAACACAGTTATTGTTTCTCCTCAGTGTACCAGGGTACAGACCTTCCTTTTTAATTATCTTTAGTCTTGTGTTTAACTTTTCTGTCGAGTTTTGTCTTCCTCTTTCTGTCAGCTAACAGACTCTATTCTTCTTAACTAGCTCTGACAAGCAGTTTAGTATCCCGGCGTCCCAATTTCGTCATGTGTCAAATGGTTTTATTAATAGTAGCACTTCCCGGGGTTACAAGGACTAATTGAGGAATTAGAGCAATAGATTAACTAAAATAACAAAAAATGCACTTGCTGTATAGAGGACCTGAGATCAGTTCCCGGCAACTCGGTTGCCTGGCTGACTCATAGTTGCCTGTAACTCCAGCTCCAAAGATCTCTCTTTTCTGGCCTTTACAGGTACCTACATGACTAAAAATTAAAACCAAAAACAAAGTGCTTAGAACTGTGCCTGACACATAATCCATCTTTATAAATGTTAGCTATCATCAGCATGTTCTCTGGAAGTTTGTAATGGAGGCTGAATGTTAGGATGTCTATGTAGGGAACTGGAAAGATAGTTTAGTTAAGAGCCCTGGCTGCTCTTCTAGAGGACATAGGTTCAATTCCAGCACTCACATAGTGGCTCACAACTATCTAGTCTCCAATCTCAGGGGATCTGACACCTCCCCAGGCACCAGCACATACATGCACATATGCACATGCAGACACACACTTACATTATATATAATTAAGAATAAGCCTTAAAAAATATTTTTAATTATGTTTATTTATTTATTCATTTTACATTCTGATAGTAGCCCCCTCCCTCCCCTCCTCTGGGTCTCACCCTCCCACCTTCTTCCCACATCTCCCCTCCCCTTCTCCTCAGATTAGGGGAGCCCCCCCCATACCATCACCCCAGCACATCAAGTTGCATCAGGACTAAGTGCATCCTCTTCCATTGAGGCCATGCACTGCAGCCCTGCTAGGGAGAAGTGGTCAAAAAGCAGGCATCAGAGTCCATGTCAGAGACAGCCCCCGCTCCCCTTGCTAGGGGACCCACAAGATGACCAAGCTGCCCATCAGTTACATATATGTAGGGGGTCTAGGTAAAGTTCATGCATGCTCTTTGATGGGTGCTTCAGTCTCTGTGAGTCTCCATGGGCCTAGGTTAGTTGTCTCTGTTGATCTTCTTGTGGAGTTCTTGTCCCCTTCAGGTGCCTCCATCCTTCCCCTAATTCTTCCACTAGATACCCTGTGCTTCTCCTAATGTTTGGCAGTAAGTCTCAGCCTCTGTGTGGATCCTCTGCCATATGGAGGTTCTCAGGACGGTTATGCTATGCTCCTGTCTGTAAGCATGACAGCATATCATTAATAGTGATGAGGTGGCTCTCTCCCTTGGGGTCAGTCTCAGGTTGGTCCTGTCATTGCTTAGACACTCCCTCGATCTCTGGTAGATCTTTATCCCTGCACTTCTTGTATACAGAGTAACTTTTGGGTTGAAGTTTTTTGTGGATGAGTGGGTGATCCCTTCCCTCCCCTAGAAGTCCTACATAGCTAAAAAGAGACCTCTTCAGTCTCTGTATCCCTAGCTGCTAGGAGACTCAGCTAGAGGCACCCCCATATCCTCCCAGGGCCTGCCCTGTTGCTGGTCTCCAGCTTGTCTCAGAGATGCCCCCTCAGATCCCTACCCTTCTCCCAATCCTCTCACCTCCGACCCCATTCTCCCCACAACTGATCCCCACCTCCTTTCCCTCCTCTCTTCCCCTCCTACCCAATTCCCTCTCTTCAGCCACTTCCACTGTATCTTCTATTTCCCCTTTTGAGTGAGATTCAAGCTCCCTCCCTTGAGCGCTCTTAGCTGCTTAGCTTCTTTGGGTCTGGTGGATTGTAGTATGTTATCCTGTACTATTTGGCTAAAATCCAGTTATGAGTGAGTACATACCATGTGCTTCTGGGTCTGGGTTACCTCACTCCTGAAGGAGGTAAAAAATGTTTTGTTTTTAAAGCCAGGCTTGGTGGCACATGCCTTTAATTTCAGCACTCCAAAGGTAGAGGCAGGTAGATCTCTGTGAGTTCGATCCAGCCTGGTCTATAAAGTGAGTACAGGACAGCAGGACTTGATACATAAAGAAATCCCGTCTCAAAAAACAAAAAACAAAAAAAAAATTTTTTAAGAGACAGGTGGTGATGGTCCATCCCTTTAATCCCAGCATTCAGGAGGCAGAGGCAGGCAGATCTCTGAGTCTGAGGCCAGCCTGGTCTACAAAGTGAGTTCCAGGACAGCCAGGGCTACACAGAGAAACCCTGTCTTGGAAAACAAACAAAAATAAGTATTTAAATGAATAAATAATATTTGTAAGGATGTGTTTGTGCAGGAAGAGACTTGACAGCTTAGAGGGTAAAGATACTTGCCACCAAGCTGACCAGCTGAGTTTGATCCTGAAGCACACGTGGTAGAAGCAGAGACATGACTTGCACACATACACATGTGCACAAAACAACAGCAAAACATGGAGCAGTACCAGTACAGTTTCAGAATTGGGTAGGAATGTTAATTTCTGTTGTATACAAACAGATTTCTCTATGTCTTTTTGACCTTGAGAATCCTCTAAGCTTTGTTCCTTGATGTGTTTTTTTACTGTTAAACCCATCCTTGCTGACTATCAGATTCATAGAATTTTAGCTGTCACTTCTGTGACAAAAACTTCCAGATCAGGATCTTCATTACTAAGTGCTAAATCTTGGGTAAAAACACCACCCCTGTCTATCAGCTGTGTGAGCCTTAACAATACCAGACTGCCATTTTGCAGACAGCAGCTTGGCACGGCTCTGTTCTTTATTCAGTCCTCCCTTTCTTTCCAGACCAGCCTTTTTTTTTTTTTTGGTTTTTCAAGACAGGGTTTCTCTGTGTATCCTTGACTGTGCTGGACTCACTTTGTAGACCAGGCTAGCCTTGAACTCACAGATATCTACCTGGCTCTGCCTCCTGAGTACTGGGATTAAAGGCGTGTGCTACCATGCCCAGAATTAGACAGTTGTGGCCTGCCATGTGGGTGCTGAGATTTGAACCTGGGTCCTTTGGAAGAGCAACCAGTACTCTTAACCACTGAGCCATCTCTCCAGCCCTCCAGGTCATCCTTTAACCCTCAACTTGAATGCCACCTTGATGAAATTCCCATCTGCGTGTTTAGAGACCCTTAGGCACGTTTATTGTACCTCTAATGGTACTTTTTCCAATCTGCCTTGCAGAATAGTGATTATCTTGCTCTGTTCTCACTGGTTTGCAAGTTTCTTAAAGGGCTCTCTTTAGTTCACTAGACCATACCACAGCACACTGCCATGGCCCCTCCATAAAACTGAATTTGGTAAATGCTAGCAAAATGTATACTGAATGTAAAAGGAGTGTATGGTATTTGATGGTGAGAAGGAGCTGGAGGAAGTAAAAGATTATAGAATCATGAATTTTCAGGCTTTTTAAAAAGCTATAGAACCCTTTCTACAAATAAAATCTTGTATAGAATATTAAAGAAGTAAGAGCTAAAATGAGAATTACGTGGTGAGCAAGGTAGAAGTGGGGAAGAGAGCCCACTTGTTCACTATCCTCTAGCCCTTCCTTTCACAGGCCTCTGAGAAACCTTCAGACCTCCAGGGGAAGTAGTTCCCAGTTATGTCCATCAGTTCTCCCACATGATGAGAAAATAAGGCCTTTGGAATGGACTCTCAGAAGTTCCAGGTGTGGTGACGTAGTGGCAGACATAGAACTCAGATCTAGAGCTTTTAGTATCAAATGCAGACTTTTCCACTTCCCTATAATAATAGTATTATCTCTAACAAATGCTAAGCTGTCTAATGAGAGTCTTGCAGTGTATTTGAAGATGGTCTTGTAGCAACATTCAGAAAAGAACTGGTAATTCTGGTCTACATTTGGTTGCACAGCGTGGAATTGGCTGCTTTAGAATTATAGTTGGAGCCTTTAGGAGGTGGGTAAGATCCTCAAAGAAGGAATTAAAATTAGGGGCACTGCAACTGAGAACATAGTACAAATGTCTATTGAATGTCTATGCCATTCTTCCTGGGTAGCACTTTTCTCCACAGGCCTATCTGATTTAGATAAAAATATTAGAGAGAGCCAATAGCAATCCAACCAGAAACAGGGCAGAGACAGCAGAATCCTGGACTGCTAGAAGGTAACACATGAGCAGGGCAGAAACAGAGCAGCATTCTGCTGAGGGTAAACAAGGTGGGAGAAAAACTTCCTTCTTCTTTAGCAAGAACACACCCACAGAGACACATTCCATTGTCCTCTCCCTCAGGTATGTGTTACAGGATGGGAGCCCATATATGCGCTCCATGAAACAGATGGCCAAGGAGAGGCTTAAAGCCAGGCACAACAGAACTGCATTCGAAGAGGTAGAGGAAGACCTGAGGCTGTCCCTTCACCTGGAGGATGAGGATTCCGTCAAAGACACAATACCAGATCAACAGTTAGATTTTAAGCAACTCTTGGTCCGCTATAAAGGTAATGTGCTTACTCAGGGAATGGTATTAAGTATGCCAAAAGGTTCTTGTCATTTCTTTCCCACCATGATCCAGAAAAAGAAAAATAGGACTTATTTTATAGTAACATTGCCTTAAATTTCTCAGAACAACTTTAAACTTACAAAAGCAGCAGTTCTAATGCATAGGTTACAGATATCATACCATACTTGCCAGCAGGGGTTTTTTTGTTTTGTTATGTTTTTTGTTTTCTGATTATTAAAAAAGAAAAGTATTTGATAGGAGAGAAAGGAAAACTAGCTGACTGTGTAGGAGTAACAGGCTGCAGACTCTTACAAAAGATAAACGAGGGATAGAAGTCTAGGAGAAAGAGCAGGAAGAGGAGCTGGAAGTTGACATTAGTCTCATCTTTAAGGACAAAGGCAAAGTCATAACCTTAGACTTCCTGTATGTTCATCTCCGATTATGTATATCACAGGCCACACAGGAAGGAGCAGTAGCCAGGTGCAGTGTGTCACAGGAGAAAGAGATCCCCAACTACACAATTAAAATGCATTTAAAGGAGGAATTTTTTTTATCTTTTCTTCCTCATAGGGTAGGGGGTTTTTTGTTTGTTTTTGGTTTTTTGGTTTTTCAAGGCAGGCTTTATCTGTGTAGCCCTGGCTGTCCTGGACTCACTTTGTAGACCAGACTGGCCTTGAACTCTCAGAGATCCACCTGCCTCTACCTCCCAAGTGCTGGGATTAAAGGAGTACAACAACACCATGCCCAGCCATTACAGACAGCTGTGAACTGCCATGTGAGTGCTGGGATTTGAACCTGTATCCTTTGGAAGAGCATTCAGTGCTCTTAACCACTGAGCCATCTCTCCGGCCCAGGTTTTGTTTTTTGTTTTTTGTTTAAATTACATTTATTACTTCAAGTTACATCTCCCTTGCAGCCCCCTCCCTCCACCCTTCTCGGCCTACCGTCCCATCTTCTCCCCACTCTTCCTATTTTGATTTTTTTGAGACATGTTTTACTATGTTGAACAGGCTAACCTCAAACTCCTACTTCAGTCTTTCAAGTATCTTAAGCATATGCTATTATACCCAGCTAAAATATGTTACTTCAAACATCCTTGTATACTGCTAAAGCTGGTGAGTAAAATTTACCCAATACTTAGTATCAAATATCTCTCCATGAATGACTTAACTACAAAGGTTTAATAACAATTACACATGGGAGAATCTTGCCTAGATGATCAAATTAACCACCAACAATGGGGCAAGCAAAGATTGCAGACCTCAAATGGCATTGAAAATTCAACACTGTTTTGTGGTATTTCAGTCAAAAATGCATGATTTAATTTGATTGTAGTGAAATATCAGATAAAACCAAATAGAGGGACATATTTCAAGACACTCTTTGAAATGTCAGTATTGGACTGGGAGATGGATTCGTGGGTAAAGTGCTTGCTGCACACGCAGCAGGAATTCAGGACTAGACTCCAGATCCCCAGAACGTGCATTAAAAAACAGGCATGCCAGTGAGTGCCTATAACTTCAGCACAAGGTGGGAATGGGAGGGAGGGATGGGCCACATGCAACAGACACAGGGATCCTGAGGCTCACCGGCAGTCAGTCTGATTGAAACTGGGCTTCAGGTTCAGTATGAGACCCAAAGCTGAGGAGGCTTTTGCTAATACTCCAGTAGGTAGGAAGAGATTAATAGAGCCTTATTCAGAGTGTTTGTGGATGGGCATCACACTTGCAGAAGAAGTCCTTTTGGGGGGAGGGTGGGGGTGGTTTTTTTTTTTCAAGACAGAGTCTCACTGTGTAGCCCTGGCTGTCTTGGAACTCACTATGTAGACCAGGCTGACCTTGAACCCACAGAGGTTTGACTGCCTCTGCCTCCCAAATGTTTGGATTAAAGGCATGTACCAATATGCCCAGCATTGAGGAAGCTCTTAAATTCACATGATCCTTCAAGGAAGAGCCATCATTTCTCTAACTGTCTCAAAGGGACCTAAAAGTTTAGCACTGTTGTAAAGATGCTAATGAAACAGCTGTGCTCGGTTATCATCTTCCTGTGGTGTTACCTGGGCTTCCAGATGATCTGACTCAGGGTTTGATTGAATCTGGAAGGAGTTTCTAAAACGTGTCTGACTGACTGTTGTTCTAGATCTTAAACATTGAATAAATTTGTGACGGTGAAAAGAAAGACACATAGAAGAAAGTTAAGAGTTGTAATGGGGCAAGCACTTTCAAGCACTTTTCCTTTGAGTCACTGCTCCAGAAAAACAAAGTCTGGGCTGGGGATGTAACTCAGTTAATACAGTGTGTATGGAGGCTGGAGAGATGACTCAGCAGTTAACAGCACTGGCTGCTCTTTCAAAGGACCTGGGTTCAAATCCCAGCACCCACATGGCAGCTCACAGCTATCTGTAATGGCCAGGCATGGTGGTGCACACCTTTAATCCCACCTTTAATCCTGCCTACCCAGAAGCAGAGGTAGACGGATCTCTGTGAGTTCAAGGCTATCCTGGTCTACAGAGTGAGTTCCAGGACAGCCAAGGTTACATAGAGAAACCCTGTCTTGAAAAACCAAAATAAATAAACAAATAATAAAAAATACAGTGTGTATGTACCTGTCATGGAGCCTTGGGTTTGCTCTCCAGCAACCCACAAACTGGATGTGCTGGTGTGTGCATACAGTCCTAGCAATTGAGATGGAGGCAGCATGATGAAAAGTTCAACATCATCCTCATGAGTTCATGGCAGGTCTTGAAAGAGAGAGAACGTGTGTAAAGCAGTGTTTTCTGAGGGACTAAAAGAAAAAGTTCACCAAGTAAGTACCTTAAATGTGAACTCCTGTGCTATTGAACGACCCACTGATGTCAGAAGTGTGAGGTGTAATTACTCTTCTGACTTTTACCTTCCTTTCAGGGGTGAGCAAGTCAGTCATCAAGACAATGTCTGTCATGGATTTTGAAAAGGTTAACCTGGAATTAATAGAGGCCTTGTTAGAGTGGATTGTAGACGGCAAGCACGCCTACCCTCCAGGTAACTATTTCTGTTTCCAGGCCCCGACGATGCACATATTAAACACTCAGTCCTTGGCAAACTCCAAGTCTGAGTGTTTGAGCTCCATGCAAACTTCACACAGGACTACAGGGCATTGGGTAAGACTCAGGCTTTGGATTCTGATTTCTCAGGTTTGCACTATTCAGTAATCTTATACACTTGGATAATTCCTTATCTTTTCTGTATTTTAATTTCTTTGTAAAATGAAGACAGTAGTTTATCTTGTATAAAGCTATTTCAACTATTGAAATAAACCACGTTGGGTTGGTGGAGCACCTGGTCGGCATGTACAGAGCAAGGGTTTGATCCCCAGAACCATGACGTACAGGAAAAGTGAGGATTAAAAACGTTTAAAAACAGGGTGGAGAGATGGCATGGTAGTTAACAGCACTTGCTGCTCTTGCAGAAGATCAGAGTTCAATTCCAGTCCCCATGTTGGGCAGCTCACAACCTCTTATGACTCCAGCTCCTAGGAGATCCAAGGCTTGTGGCCTCCAAAGGCACCTATACTCACATGTACATAGCCACACATAATAGATATGCATATGTAAATAAAAATAAATCTTTAAAATAAATAAGAGTAAGGCTATGTGTGCAGCCGAGCTGGGACAACACTTGCCTAGCATGCAGAAAACCCTGGTTTCAGTCTCTAGTATCACATAAACCAAAATGGTGGTCCATATAGGAACCCCATGGCTTGGGAGGTAGAGATGGAGAAACCAGCAGAGTTCCGGTCATCCAGGCTGACGTCAAGCTTTTCCTCAACTCACATAGTCTCACTAGCCATCTGCACTTCCTTTGCACTTCCTTGTCCTCAGGGTACTCAAGTTCTTCTTTGGGTTCCCTCATACATGTCCTCATTGTAGGCCACCCCATCTGTGATCTTCTCACTCTCACTCTGTCATAACATCGAAAACAACCAGCATTTGATACTGTCTGAAGGTATTTTGCTTACTGAGCCATCTCTGTAGAACATAAGCTTGAGCAGGGATTTTGCTGAGCAAGGTGGCACACACACCTTTAACGCCAGCACTTGGGAGGCAGAGGTGGATCTCTAAGTTTGAGCCCAGCATGGACTACAGAGCTAGTTCTGTGATAGCCAGGGCTACACAGAGAAACCCTGTCTCCAAAAACAAAAGAGCAAGGATGCCTTTTTTTTACCCTGTATTTCTTAGCTCCTAGCAAAGTGGCTGGAACATTTAAGTGTAGAACTTTCTGTGTAGCCCTGGCTGTCCTGGAACTCACTTTGTAGAATTAAAGGCATAGGCCACCATGCTGCGTTATAACTTTTTTGTTTTTAAAGACAGTGTCTTGCCAGGCATGATAACACATGCCTTTAATCCCAGCACTCCATAGGCAGATCTCTGTGAGTTCAAGGCCAGCCTAGTCTGCAAAGCTAGTCCAGGACACCCAGGGCTGTTACACAGAGAAACCCTGTCTCAAAAAAAAAAAATAAAAATAAGTAAATAAATACATCCAGGCATGGTGGCGCACGCCTTTAATCCCAGCACTCGGGAGGCAGAGGCAGGAGGATCTCTGTGATTTTGAGGCCAGCCTGGTCTACAAAGTGAGCCTAGGATAGTTAGAGCTACACTGAGAAACCCTGTTTCCAGGAGGGAAAAAAGGTGTGTACCACCATGCCTAGCTAAAAGAAATTTTCATTGAAGGGTTGGGTGCTGATTGAGTGAAACAACAGATCAATAAAAGACTTTATGTGCCCATTACATAGTACTTAAAAGAAATGGTAATGCTGCACTCTCAGTTTAGATTATCATTGTGATGTTTTCTTTTCGAAGGAGACTTGAAAGCCATGTAAATTACTAAGTTCCTTATTTCTCTTGGCAAGGGGTCAAAGGTTGCTAATGCATTTCCAATGGACTGGTGGCCTAGCTTCATTCCATGGAGAAAGATTTATTGAAAACAAACATGCCAGCCCAAAAGAAATTTTACAAAATTACCAAAATTCACTAGGCATGGAGGCACATGCTTTTATTCTCAGCCCTTGGGAGGACGAGGCAGGCAGATCACTGTGAGTCCAAGGCCATCTGGTATACATAGCAACAGAACAGTTCCACAAGTTAGTCAGGAATACATAGTGAGACCTGTCTCAAAATTAACAACAAAGAATTGGTGATGTATTTGTGAATATGAGAGCTATCCCTGACAGGTGGTCAGGCTATGAGGGAGGAATCGATCATAATAAAGTAGATAAAAATATAGACAAGCCGGGCGGTGGTGGCGCACGCCTTTAATCCCAGCACTTGGGAGGCAGAGGCAGGCGGATCTTTGTGAGTTCGAGGCCAGCCTGGTCTACAAAGTGAGTCCAGGACAGCCAGGGCTACACAGAGAAACCCTGTCTCGAAAAACAAAAAAAAAAACAAAAACAAAAAAAAAATATAGACAAGTTCCTGTCTGTATATAGATTTTCTTACCACTCCAAGTCTTGTGTCATTTAGCACAGAAGAGCACAGGATAGACCTGGGGCCAGAAACTGAAAGCCTGTACTGAGGCAGTCAGCTTACCGGTGCCAGCCTAGCCAGGGACTGAGTAGTTTCCTACTGACTCCCTTCTCTGCAAGGTGACTGTGGAGACCAAATGAGGCAATGCATGTGGGGGAAAATCCCTACAAGACAACTGTTTGCCCCTCCTCTGTTTTTGTGGTGTTCTTTGTTTCATGAGGAGCGTAAGCATGGCTGAAGATAATGAGCTCAGGAGGCCTGTTTTACATCCATGCTACACGGCCAACATGGTGTCCTGCTTACATGGGTGAGACTGAGGGAGACTTTAGTGAAGAGGTTATCAGCTTCCTCCATGAGTGAAGCACAAGAGAAAGCTAGCTGTGGAGGCTCAGGCCCCCAGCACGTGGGAAACTGAGACAGGAGTATCAACACGGGTTCAAAGTCAGCCTGAACTACCATGTGAGACTGTCTCAAATCTACAAAAGACAGTAACTATTGAAGAGGGACTGCTGTTAGCACAGAAATACACTATTGACTTACTTACTTATTACTTATTTTTGGTTTTTCAAAACAGAGTTTCTCTGTGTATCCTTGGCTGTCCCGAAACTCACTCTGTAGACCAGGCTGGCCTTGAACTCAGAGATCTGCCTGCCTCTGCCTCCCAAGTGCTGGGATTAAAGGTGTGTGCCACCACCCAGGCATTGTTGCTTATTTTCCTTAATGGACAGTTTTAAAGGCCATCAGTGGTTAATAATACATGGCTAGTTAATATACTATCTCTTTCAAATGTGTCTGAACTTAGATAACCAGCTCAGACCCCCCCAATTATAGTTTATTTTTATCATATCCAGTAAAATGTCAGAGTTCATTAACAAAAGAATCTTCAGTCTTAAGAGGTTACTCTTGTACAGAGATAACTATAGAAACAGATGCCAATGGCCAGAGTGCTGAGGAAGTATATCGGAGTTTAGCTGGGTCTCATGTATACAAGGTGTTGCTTTTAGTCCCCAATGTTTCATTTCTCTCTCTCTCTCACACCCACAGAGATGTTTCAGGGCACGCGCACACACACACACACACACACACACACACACACACACACACACACACACACACACGCACGCACGCATACAGAGCTTGGCTAGTGCTTCTTGTATTCCTTAAGACAGGCTTTTCTATGCCTCAATTTTTCTATTAGAAAAGGGTAATACTACTCTATTTTGTCCTTATTAAGTCATTATATACAAAAATACAATTCATATTCATTTAAATACTGATGCTTTACAAAGAAAAACTGATAATGAAAAATTACCACATTATTGGTTTAAAAACAATTTTGTGACCTATATTAGTTTTCCTTGTTCACTTATCTTAGTTTCTTTTTCTTTTTTTTTTTTTTTTTTTATGCCTAGGTGCTATACTTGTGTTTTTACCAGGGCTAGCAGAAATCAAGATGCTTTATGAACAGCTGCAGTCTAACTCTCTTTTCAACAACAGACGTGGTCATCGGTAAGCCACTTGCTTTCTCTCGGTGGTCACCCATCTCTGTAGAGATGGAGAGCAGAAGGTTCCCTGTGGTCCTTACCCTCCTTAGACTGTGGTGTCATCACCTCTCAAACATGGTGTGTTTATGCCAGCTGGAAGTGGTGCTCCAGGAGATGTCACTCCATTCCATCAAGGACAGACATTTCTGTTCACTTACCACAGTGACTCAGCAAATTTGCTTGCAGTTTCAGTCGCCACATTCCTGAGGAGGAGGGGAAGCCTGGGAAAGCCAGCATTCACGATAACAAAGAGATGCTGCCATTTTGAGAGAAAACAATTTTTCACCAGTCACTGGGCATGCTGTCACACGGGCAAAGGTGGCTAACAAGCGCGTCCTAGAAATGTAGCAATGAATATCCTAACTTGCATCACACTTTGCCACCCTCTCTCTCTTTCTCTGGATTTCAGGCAAAAGATTATTCTTTGCTGGTTTGTTTTAGGCTTATTATTTATAAAATACCAATCCTTTTTTCCTCTTAGTGGTTTACTACTGAATTAACCCCGGAGCTTTTCCCAGGTTGGTACAAGGTTTTTGTCTCTGGATTTTGTAAGATCAGAAGAAGTCTTCACGTTGAGAAGAGCTGTGACTCTTGAAGTCATTAATCAATGAATTTCAATAGAAATTCACCCACTCCAATTCAGTTTAAATGCTTTGTGCCAGAATCCTTACTGTGGCTCTATTTTCTTTTAGATGCGTTATTCATCCACTTCACTCATCTTTATCCAGCGAAGAGCAGCAGGCAGTGTTCTTGAAACCTCCAATAGGAGTAACTAAGATTATAATTTCCACCAACATTGCTGAGACATCCATAACCATTGATGATGTTGTTTATGTCATCGATTCTGGGAAGATGAAAGAAAAAAGGTATCCTCTTTTGGTGCAATAACAGAAGAACTACAGGTACCTCATTTAGGATAACATAGGATAGCCATTGATGGTTAATGCTAAGATACACTTAAAGGAATACTATATGGCTCTCTCTTTTTTTTTTTTTTTTGGTTTTTCGAGACAGAGTTTCTCTGTGTATCCTTGACTGTCCTGGACTCACTTTGTAGACCAGGCTGGCCTCGAACTCACAAAGATCCGCCTGCCTCTGCCTCCCAAGTGCTGGGATTAAAGGCGTGTGCCACCACCGCCCGGCTATATATGGCTCTCTTTTGGTCTCTTCCTCGTGTCTCTCTCCTTTTGTCCCTCTTTCCTCATGCCCCTCTTTCTTCCTTTCTCTCTCTCTCTCTCTCTCTCTCTCTCTCTCTCTCTCTCTCGCTGTCTCTCTCTCTCTCTCTATGGTTCTTCCCTTAACTCCCTACCTTAATAAACCTTATACCAGGAAAAAAAATACTATATGTGAACCATGGTCAGCATCATGAATGTTAAAGTCAAACAAGGATGCAAATTTTAAAGTTTGCCTCCAAAGTAATGGATTCATTTTTCCCATGTGATTTTTTTCATGTGCTTGAATGTAAAGGGAATGATTAAAGAAAATGTGTGTATGGTAGCATTTAAATCAGCACTAGTTATACAACAATTTTAGAATAAACAAAGCACTGTGTATCTCTAGGTGTAAGGTTTTTTGTCTTAAGTAAGACTAGTTGTCCATGCCCAGTAGTCTTGACAACATTCTTAAAAGTAACTCAATAAAGTACTTGTAGGAATTATGTTCAATCCCCAGAACCCACACTTAAAAAAGAAAGGAAGGAAAGGGAAAGAAAGAAAAGAAAAAGCTAGATATGGTGGCATGCACTTATAGTATCAGTTCTGGGGAAGAAGAAACACACACACAATAACACAATCATATATTTCCTTTTCCTCCCTAGATACGACGCCGGCAAGGGGATGGGAAGTCTAGAGGACACATTTGTGTCTCAAGCCAATGCTCTGCAGAGGAAAGGCCGAGCTGGCCGAGTTGCGTCTGGAGTCTGCTTCCACTTATTCACCAGCCACCACTACAGCCATCAACTCCTGAAGCAGCAGCTGCCGGAGATACAGAGAGTGCCACTGGAACAGCTGTGCCTAAGGTGGCATCTTGACTGCATGCTCTGCTTCCACAAAGTCCAAATGTTTCTCATTCTGCTTAAGTTCATCTTCTCTTTTTCCTAGTAGAAGACATTTTGCTTAGAAGAGTGGATGAGCTCATTTTTTTTTTTCCAAAGAAAACACATCAATGTGGCCTTTTCCTTTTAACTCTCTGTACATAGAGATTCTCACATCTGCAAAGCATGGCCCTACAACATTTATAAGTTAGGAAAGTAACTTGGCTTGCCAGGGGACACATAACATCACAGTATTCCAGGGAAAAACCTACAGCCTCATTATCAGTTAGAGAAAAGTAAACAAAAGCTACAACATCACTACTATTAGCTAATGAACAATGTTATAAAATAGGATTGAATGAGTAGCTGAACAGATTTCAATATTACATGAGCTAAAGAAGTTTCAATTCAATGTTTATGAAAGATTACCTGGTGATATATAAGAAATGCAAATTATCCATGCTTTTTTATCCAATTGTCAACTTGAGGAGGAAAAACATAACCAAGGGAGTAAGGATTAGTTATATAGAGCTCTTTATTTTTTTAGTGCTAGGGATTGAATTTAGGGTGTTTGTTATGCATGTGAGTTAGGCACTCTACCACTGTGCTGTAATCCTGGCCCTTAGCTCTTCCTTCCTTCACACAGCAGGTATACTATAGGATACAGGGATACTGTCCATACTTAGTCTTATTAAAGTTAAGAATTGAGGAAGGCCGGGGGGTGGTGGCGCACGCCTTTAAGCACTTGGGAGGCAGAGGCAGGCGGATCTTTGTGAGTTCGAGGCCAGCCTGGTCTACAAAGCGAGTCCAGGACAGCCAGAGATATTCAGAGAAACCCTGTCTCGAAAAACCAAAAAAAAAAAAAAAAGAATTGAGGAAGAAGCCAGGCAGAATGGCACACCTATAGTCCCAGGACTTGAGAGAATAAGGCAGGAGAATCCTGTCTTTGAAACCAGCCTCATCAGGTACATAGCAAGAGCCCATCTCAAAAACAAAAGCAGTTGGGGAGGATCTGATACTCTGCACTAAGATACTGGTGGTGCCAACAGAAGGGAGTTGAAGGAATTTGAGAGAACTTTGGAAGTTGATTGACTCATGAAGGATGAGAGGGGAAGTGTAGCACATGTGGCATAAAAGATTTTATTGAAATATTCAGTAGAAAAAGACTGGCTGGTTGTGATGGTGCACGCTGGTAGGATTTGCTGAAGGAGGCAGAAGCAGGAGAATCACGAGTTCGAGGCCAGCCTGGGCTACACATTTTTGCCAGGCATGGTGGTGCATTCCTTTAGTCCCAGCACTCGGGAAGCAGAGGCAGGCAGATCTGTGTGAGTTCAAGGTTAGCCTGGTTTACAAAGTGAGTCCAGGACAGCCAGGTGGCACACACCTTTAATTCCAGCACTCAGGGAGGCAGAGGCAGGCAGATCTCTGTGAGTTCAAGGCCAGCCTGGACTACAAAGTGAGTCCATGACAGCCAAGGATACACAGAGAAACCCTGTCTTGAAAAACCTTAAAAAAAAAGATAGGGAAATCCTATATGGCAACATAGCTCGTCCTCTTCCTACTTGAAATTTCAGTACATTCATCACTGTCAGTGCATCACGTTAGTGAAATACCTCAAGTAAAAAAAGCTAAGTACCAAATATATGTGCAAAATGAAAAGCAAGGGTATTATCTAAGTTGATAACTTCAAAAGAAATTATAAGGCCAGGCATGGTGGCAAATGCCTTTAGTCCCTGACATACAATACATCTTTATGTTAGCTATCATCAGCATGCTCTCTGGAAGTTTGTAATGGAGGCTAAATGTTAGGGTGTCTATATAGGGGACTGGAAAGATGGTTCAGTGGTTAAGAGCACTGGCTGCTTTTCTAGAGGACATAGGTTCAATTTCCTGCACTCACATAGTGTCTCACAACTATCTAGTCTCCAATCTCAGGAAATCTGATACCTCTAGCCTCCCTGGGCACCAGCACACACATGTACATACCCACATGTAGACACACACAACTAAATTAATAAATCTTACTATTTTTTAAGAACTGAGTGGTGGTGGCCTTTAATCCCAGCATTTGGGAGGCAGAAACAGGTGGATTGCCTGTGGGTCATGTGGTAGTTCTGTTCTCTGTTTCTTTGAGGAGCCTCCACCCTGCCTTCCATGGCAGCTCTACCAGTTTACAATCCCTCCAGTAGTGTTCAGGATTTCCACATTCTTACCAATCCTTCTTTCACCATTAGACCCACTGTTAAGAGAAAAATTCAGTTTTGAAAGTTTATAAAAATGTTTTTTAAGCCGGGCGGTGGTGGCGCACGCCTTTAATCCCAGCACTTGGGAGGCAGAGGCAGGCAGATCTTTGCAAGTCCAGGACAGCCAGAGCTGTTAAACAGAAACCCTGTCTCGAAAAACCAAAAAAAAAAAATGTTTTTTAATATGTATAGGTTCATAACTTAAAGTGTTTCTATAGTTTTTTGCTAAGAAAACTAGAGAAGAGATTTTTAAATGTTTTACTTGGGTGCAAGTAATTCCTGTGTGTAATCCTAGAACTGGAGAGGCTGCTTCTACTTGTCTCAGACCATGCAGTACTATGTGCCTTAAAGCACTTCCGAGGAGCTGGAGAGATGGCTGAGTGACTAAGAGCACTGGCTGCTCTTCCAGCAGACCCGAGTTCAGTTCCCGGCACCCATGTCACGCAGACCCCAACCATTCGTAACTACAGTTCCAGGGGATCCTACACCTCTGGCCTCCGACAGCACCTGCACCTGTGTGTACATGCTGACATGCAAACAGACCTACACACAATTAGAAATGATTAAAATCAATCTTTTTTTTTAAAAAGCTTTTCTTTCTCATTCAGAAAATAAAAGTTATCCCTCAGCTTCATTCTATCAGATATCAAATTTACAAATTATGATTTTTCTCTTCCTTTTCAGAATTAAAATTTTAGAAATGTTTAGCACTCATAGTCTCCAATCTGTGTTCTCTCGGCTCATCGAACCGCCCCATAGTGAGTCTCTTCGTGCCTCAAAAACACGGCTGCGGGACTTGGGAGCCTTAACTGCAGATGAGAAGCTGACCCCTCTGGGCTACCACTTGGCCTCTCTGCCAGTGGACGTGAGGATTGGCAAACTGATGCTGTTTGGGTCTATCTTCCGCTGTCTGGACCCTGCTCTCACCATTGCTGCCAGCTTGGCCTTTAAGTCCCCTTTTGTAAGTGAACATTTGTCTAAATTGGAGTTTATGTCACAAGTCTCAAAGGCATCTTTAGGCTTCAGAGGTATGTGAGTCCCCTAAAAATTTGATTATATGTTGGATGCGAAATTTTTCAGAACACAATGGTATTTGATCTTTAGAAAGATCTATATCCCACCCCTCCAAAAAAAAAAAAAAAAACTTGGGAATCAGAGGTATAGCTTATTAAAATAAGGTGCCTTTTGATTTCTATTGCTTATTATAGAAAAATCAAAAAATAGTAAACCAGCAAGATACCCTATACAATTTCAAAAGATAATGAACACATTTATCAGCTTTAAGAAGTGACTCTATTGAAAGGTAATTTGCACACACAGTCCACTCACTGAGAAGTATTTAAGTCAGAAGCCTCTAAGACTTAAAGGGACACACTTGCTAGCATGTACGGGGCCTTGGAACCAATCTCCAGCACCAAGGCAGGGAAGAACACTTCTGGGGTGTGTATAACCATTCCACTATGGCCTGTTTTCAGGCCAATATGAGCTACATGGTGAATTCCATCCAGGCCAGTCTGGGCTATAGAATAGAATCCCTGTCTCAGAAATCAAAAAGAAAAAATAAATTGAGGCATATTGTGGAGGCAGAGGCAGAATGACCATTACAAATTAAACCCAGCTTAGCATACCTATCAAATTCTGGACCAGCCAGAGCTTCACAGTGAGACTATCTTAAAAAATAAAAACAAAGCCGGGCGGTGGTGGCGCACGCCTTTAATCCCAGCACTTGGGAGGCAGAGGCAGGCGGATCTTTGTGAGTTCGAGGCCAGCCTGGTCTACAAAGCGAGTCCAGGACAGCCAGAGATATTCAGAGAAACCCTGTCTCGAAAAACCAAAAAAAAACAAAAAAAATAAAAACAAGGGCCAAGCGTGGTGGCGCATGCCTTTAATCCCAGCACTCAGGAGGCAGAGGCAGGCAGATCTCTGTGAGTTCGAGGCCAGCCTGGTCTACAGAGTGAGTCGAGGACAGCCAGGTCTATCTATACAGAGAAACCCTGTCTCAAAAAACCAAAAAATAAATAAATACATAAATAAATAAAAACAAGGGCTGGAGAGATGGCTCAGCAGTTAAGAGCACAGGCTGCTCTTCCAAAGGACCCAGGTTCAATTCCCAGTACCCACATGGCAGTTCACAGCTGTTTACAACTCTAGATCCAGGGAATCTGACACCCTTACAGACACATACATGCAAACACCAATGCACTTAAAATAAAAATAAATTATTAAAAAAAGAAAAAGAAGGCCGGCGGTGGTGGCGCATGCCTTTAATCCCAGCACTTGGGAGGCAGAGGCAGGCGGATCTTTGTGAGTTCGAGGCCAGCCTGGTCTACAAAGTGAGTCCAGGATAGCCAGGGCTACACAGAGAAACCCTGCCTCAAAAACAAAAACAAAAAAAAAAAAAAAAGAAAAAGAAAGAACAAGCCAAACAACAAATCCAACAAAAAAATGAGTAGGTCCTTGACTGTCTTCTCTGTTGGTCCTAGAGACCAGATGAGCTTGTCTTGGGCTCATTGTGAACTCACAGGACAAAAGGCTGTTCAGTAGCTTCACTGTCACGGTGCCTCGACTGAGCCTCCACACGGAGTAGTACACTTAGTTCCATGCAAGATGCTTTCTCCAGGTAGTGGCTTCAGCAGTAGGAAAGTGCCATCTGAAACCTCAGATAAACGGTGTCCTTCAAATCCATTTCCTCATTTAGGTGTCTCCCTGGGATAAGAAAGAAGAGGCTAATCAGAAAAAACTGGAATTTGCATTTGCTAACAGTGATTATCTGGCCCTTCTTTGTGCATATAAGGTGAGGTGCCCTCAGAGGGTGGGTCTGGAGCCACCGTTGGCACCAGCATCAGAGTAACTTGAGCTTGATTTTCTCCACAATTTAGGGTTGGCAACTGAGTACAAGAGAGAGTGCGAGAGCCGGTTACAACTACTGCAGACAGAATTTCCTGTCAGGGAGGACTCTGCAGGTGAGTCCTGGTCATCTGCTCCTTCATGTCCACTCTAGTAGCTCTCAGTTGCCCAGAGCAGTCATCTCTGAGCATGCTCAGTATCCTTGGCTGTCCAGAATAGATTCTTGAGCTACATGACATGAGGCTTTCCATGATGGAACTTTGACCTGACCTGGTTTTCCACACTGTTGAATGTGTGCTTCCTTAATGTGGGAGACAATAGAACATCAGCATGGTGAGGACGGCTGCTTATTAAAGTCCAAAACCCCCTGAGTTGTGAACCGAATTACACATATGTGCATCATTCTCAAGGGATTAACTATGGCTGTCACCACACTGTCAGTGGGGTCTGTGACCATCCCTAGCCCCCTAACTCCTTGGGCAAAACCAAAAAACTAATATTGAGTCAGATTCTCTTGGTTAATTTTTCCCATGACCACCAGAACATACTGTTTGTTAGTGCTGAGCATAGAAGAGAAGGAAAAGTTTGTTGTCTTTTGCATATCAAAGAGTTTCAACCTTCCCCTATGACATTATTTTAGGCTTCCTTTCTCAGTGTCTGGGAAGCCAAAGTAGTGATGGAGAAGATCTCTAAAAAGCTTTTTTTTTTGTTTTGTTTTTGTTTTTTGTTTTTGTTTTTTTTTGCAACAGGGCTTCTCTGTATAACAGTAAGGGCTGTCCTGGACTCACTTTGTAGACCAGGCTGGCCTTGAATTTACAGACATCCGCCTGCCTCTGCTTCCCGAGTGCTGGGATTAAAGGTGTGCGCCATCACGCCCAGCCAAAGCTTTTGTTTTACTAAGAAGCTGGAAGGCCCAGAAGGGGAGGACAGATGGAGCATAAAATCAGTGGTCTTAATACTTCTGCTCGCTGACTTCTATTTCTCTCCCTGTTGGCACATAAGTTGTACCAGAGACCTTACCTGTTTTGTTCAGACTGGTGATGTGAATCGAAATCAGATTTCCAGCATGCTAAGCAAACCCTCTACCTTCTATATCTGCCTCCCATCTTTGAAAGCGATGGACTCTCCCTGTGTCACCAAGGCTGCACTCAAACACCTGTGCTCAAACAGTCCTCTTGCTTCTCTCTGCTTTCCAAGGAATAAGACTGCAAACACGGCCGGGCGGTGGTGGCGCACGCCTTTAATCCCAGCACTTGGGAGGCAGAGGCAGGCGGATCTTTGTGAGTTCGAGGCCAGCCTGGTATACAAAGCGAGTCCAGGACAGCCAGAGATATTCAGAGAAACCCTGTCTCGAAAAACCAAAAAAAAAAAAAAAAAAAAAAAAGACTGCAAACACGAGCCAATGAATTTGGTTCTTACAGCCTGTGTTTGAGCAAAAGCCACAAGACAAAGACATTTTGTACTTTTTAGTGTCTAAATCTAAAATACTTAATAATGTCCCCATATTCCCAGCATCAGCTGTGATCCAGTAAGAGTAGGAAAGGGGGAAAGTTCTACAGAAGAGTTCCACTGAGAGAAACATTAGCCAGTCCAGGCTCAGGTCAGAAACTAATAGGACTTGGAGAGAAATACAAACAGAAAGATTACAAAATAAAGCAACAAGCCAGGTGGTAGTGGCGGTGGTGGTGCACACCTTTAATCCCAGCGCTCAGGAGGCAGAGGCAGGCGGATCTCTGTGAGTTCAAGGCCAGCCTGGTCTACACAGTGAGTCCAGGACAACCAGGGATACACAGAGAAACCCTATCTCAAAAACAAACAAACAAAAATAGTACCACAAGCAAAATAAATCACAATCCTTTTGCCCATCACAAGAATTTGCAAGAAAATCAGACCTGCCACACCCCAGTTAAAATGTTTAAAATGTAAAATGATCATGGTGTTTTTGAAGGCTTTGGATTTCCAAGTAACTCTATCACTGTCTGCCAATTTGTAATAAGTGAAAGCTACCTTTAAAAAAATGACAGACAAGATTAGCCTCAATCTAGATAGATGGTCCATCTGCACTCATTGCTAATCACTGATGTCACACTTTTTTGAGCCATTCACCTGTGATGTGCTGCTAGGTCATTTTAAAGGTTTGTCTCTTCTTTCAGGAAATGGCCAGCCTCAAACGGCAGTTCACTGAACTGTTGTCCGACATTGGGTTTGTAAAAGATGGACTCAGAGCAAAGGAGATTGAAAAAAGAGCCCAAGGAGGAGATGGGGTCCTGGATGCCACTGGAGAAGAGGTAACAAGTGTGCACTTCTGTCTTCTTTCACTTAATTCCAGTGGCATGTGACTGAAATATTCACTGTGGCATGGTGGCCATTCTTCACTTCAGCCAATGAGCAGGCCCAGTGGCACCCTTGATTTTCCCATCCACAAGTATATCAGCTAACGTCCATGAGACCAGGAGCTTTTTTCTCTTCATTGTCAACATTGTTTTGTTTTTAAGTTTCACACTTATTATTGACAGTTCTTTATTTCACAGTAGGCTCTCGTAATGTTTTCTCAAAGCAGCCCAGCCTTCCAACCAATGTCTTCCTGGTGAACTTATTTAGATTCCTCTGTTTTAAAGGAGTTAGTATTTGCTGGAAATTCTGACTGTCTCACAAACTAGACTCTTTCTCCATGATGCTTAGCTTCAGGCCTTGGCACCAGTTCCATTTTGGCTCTAGTGAGACCTAACCACATCACAGCCAAGACACAGCTCATAACTGCTTTGCCTGCATCTAGAATCATTGTGAGTGCTTTTTTGGGTTTTTTTTTTTTTTTTTTTTTTGGTTTTTCGAAACAGGGTTTCTCTGTGTAACAGCCCTGGCTGTCCTGGAACTTGTTCTGTAGACCAGACTAGACTCAAACTCATAAAGATCTGCCTGCCTCTGCCTCTCAAGTGCTGGGATTAAAGGAGTGTGCCACCATCACCTGGCCATTATGAGCTCTTTAAGATATGCCCTGTGTGATTATGGTCTCGCAGATTTTTTTTTTTCTGTTTAGAAAGAAATTGTTTTATAATAAATAGGAAATTAGATGCTTTTGTTTGTTTTAAGGTAGACATCATACAAAATACAGTGGCTGGGAGTGCTAGTGCTCACTTTTAATCCCAGCTCTAGGGAAACAGGCAAATGGGTCTCCGAGTTGAGGCCAGGCTGGTCTACACAGTGAGTTTCAGGCCAGCCAGGAGTACACAGTGAAACCCTGTCTCAAAAAGAAAAAAGAAGTAAATGTGATAGCATGACCTGCTAAAGTATCTCATATGGCTAATGGTGTATTTCTTTCTTAGGCAAACATAAATGCTGAGAACCCTAAGCTGATATCAGCAGTGCTGTGCGCAGCTCTGTATCCAAATGTAGTGCAGGTAACAGTACACTTCTGAATCCTCCTATTCCTTGTTTTATTAGTGACCAAAGGATAAATTTAAAATATGCTCATTAGTCATCTTAAAGAGATACACACAGCATCAGTATTGCCAGTTTTAAAAGTAAGCAAGTGTATTTCCTTGTGGAAGACTGCATTTCTTTGTACTACTAAACTTAGGTACTCTGTTTTGTGTGTACATTGGAGGTTCATTTACATCCTCATTTCATACAATATATGAAATACACAGATTGGGAATGAACCTCCAATGTACACACAAAACAGAGTACCTAAGTTTAGTAGTACAAAGAAATGCAGTCTTCCACAAGGAAATACACTTGCTTACTTTTAAAACTGGCAATACTGATGCTGTGTGAGTCCTTAAATGACCACTGTGGGTGAGAATAAAATTTATATATCCATCTTAGCCATGCCCCATTTCTAGAGCTATTAGAGAAAATTTGCAAATATGCACAAAGATACAGCCAGGGGGATATTCATTCAGCAGACTGTCTAAATTTGCACCAGAGTGTACCAGATGTGTTGGTGCACACCTACAATAACTGTGCATGAGAGATGGAGGCAAGAGGATTGGAAGTTCAAAGGCAGCCTCAACTACACAGGCTTACTTGAGACCTGCTCTAAAAATAAACATAAAGTTTAGTGGTGAAATTATAGATAGTTACAATGGGTACTATATAAAATAATTCTTGATAACAATGCTTTAGGAAAATCTTGAACAAATATAAAAATGTGTTCCATATACAAAGTTTAAAAAGCAAGTGATAGGGCTGGAGAGGTGGCTCAGAGGTTAAAAAGCAAGTGATTCAGCAGTCCTGGGACAGAGAGATGACTCAGAGAGTAGAGGTGCTTGCCTTGAAGCCTGCTACCTGATCCCTGGACCTGCATGGTAGGAAGAGAGATCTAACTCATGCAAGCTGTTCTCTGACCTCCACATGGTGTGCATGCCTACACATACACACTCACGCACACACATACTATATACATATATGTATATATCTCCTAGCACTAGGGAGATGAGACAGGAAGATCACAGGTTTGAGGCCAGCCAAGGCTACATAGTAAGTTCCAGGCTAATCTGGGCTGTACAAAGAAACCCTGCCTTGAGAAAAATGAAACATAAAAAGAAACAAAAACTATTTTTGTTTGTTTGTTAATTTCTGTTTTGTTTCTCTATGTAATAGCCGTGGCTGTCCTGGACTTGCTTTGAGGACCAGTAAATCAGGCTGACCTCAAACTCCACAGAGATTCACCTGTCCCTGCCTCCCAAGTGCTGGGATTAAAGTGTGTGGTGCCATGCCTGGGTTGAAACAAAAATTATTCAAACAATTCTTGTTTGTGCTAATGGGCAAGTCCTGCAATGGAAATATGTGCATTTATTTTTATAAATGCTTGTTGTATAGGTCAAGACCCCAGAAGGAAAGTTCCAGAAGACCAGTTCTGGAGTTGTCAGACTGCAGCCAAAGTCAGCTGAGCTGAAGTTCGTCACCAAGAATGACGGATATGTCCACATTCACCCTTCCTCAGTGAACTATCAGGTCAGTGTTTAGGCTGTTATTACCTATGGCTCATCCTCAGATGAGAAGCGCAGTCCCTAAAGCAGACAAGCCTTGTTCCGTGACTTGCAGTGTTCCAGCAGCAGCACCACAGATCTAGAGAAGGTTGGCTATGTATAAACAGACTGACATGCTGTCTCTGGAAAGGCTTTCCATCTTGAGAAAATTCTACTGTATACAAAAAGTGTCCATTCCTGCTCTCAAAATTGTTTCTTTGGCCGGGCGGTGGTGGCGCACGCCTTTAATCCCAGCACTTGGGAGGCAGAGGCAGGCGGATCTCTGTGAGTTCGAGGCCAGCCTGGTCTACAAAGCGAGTCCAGGACAGCCAGGGCTGTTATACAGAGAAACCCTGTCTCGAAAAACCAAAAAAAAAAAAAAAAAAATTGTTTCTTTGAATTGGTTTAAGAAGTCATGAGCTAATTACATCATCAGCATGTTTTTGCCAACCCTTTAGTTCTATCCTTCCTTCAGCCTGCTGCTGTGAGACTGCTGCCTCTTCCCTACAGGCTAAACTCATCCATGGTCACAGTAGCCTCCCAGTTGTCAAACCTCACCTGGTCCTCAGCACACCTGATTCTCATGTGGCTTTTGACACTGCTAGCTAGCTTCCCTCCTCTTGACACAATGTTCCCTTTGCTCCTGACGTATCCCTCCTGTCCTTGACTACTGTCTCCTTTACCAGGTCCCCCTTCTGTCTCTGGTCACCCACTATCTCCTTTACCAGGGCCCCCTTCTGTCCCTGGTCACCCAGGTCCCCTTCCTCTGCTCTGAAGCAGTGGTCTGCCTCTCTCCTACTTTTCTCACTATATAACATATGTTTACTCCTTGTCCCTCCGAGGGCACGCCATTGTGATTTCAGCTACTCCCCCACATGCTGACCCCAAGTCCATCCAGAGCTCAGCATTTTCTGAGCTTTCCTACTGGAGAACATCATCTTCCTTGCACCGTCCTCTTCCTAACCTGTCCTGGTAAATGGCACCATCTGAAGTAGAGCGTGACGTCATGAAGACTTCTGCTTCTCTCCATGTTGACTCAGTTGGTTACTAGGTTCAGGCAATGCCTCTTCTCATGACCATTACCACTTCCTCAGTTCAAACCTCACTGTCTCATGCCCAAAGTGCTGTACTGATCTTCTGGAATTCTCTCCAGCTTCTGCATTACTGTTGCGAATACCTTGATCCTTTCCTTAAATCTTCATATATGAAGCCTATGGCGGACTCTCACTTGACCCTTCACATCTGGTCCCTAGTCCCTCAAGATTCACTTCCTTTTGGCGTTCAGTATGCTGTAGCAATGCATACAATGCAACAGTGTTCCCCATACCATGACACCAGACATGCTGCTTCTGTTCCCAGAAGCCCTTGCTTACCCTGACATCTCCACTAAGAATCATTTCTGGGCTGGGGGTGTAGGTCAGTGGTAGAGTGCTTGTCTGACATGGCAAGGCCGTGTGTTCAATTCTCAGCACTTCTAAAACTGAACAGAATTTCTGTGGTGTTGCTTTCCCTCTAAATGTCCTCTACTTCCCCTGTTCCACCACCACTGAGTATGTATGCATTTGTCCATTATTCTTACTATATTACTCTGTCCTGGAATTGTAGAATCCCTGAAGACCGGAATTAGAGGCCTTTGTACATTTCCACAGTCTAGCATAATGCATGGCTGAAATTAGATGCTCAATGAAGATTTCAGGAGAGATGAAGGAGGAAAAGAGGAAAGAATACAGAAAGAGAGCCAGGTGGAGTGGTGTATGCACCTTTAATCCCAGCACTCGGGAGGCAGAGACAGGCCTGTTCCACATAGTGAGTTCCAGGACAGCCAGAGCTGCACAGTGAGACCCTATCTCAAAACAAAACAAAACAAAGCAAAGCATAGAGGCAAACAAGGCTGAAAGGTTAGTTCTGGTCAACCCCACAGTGCTATTAGGAAGGGGTGGTAAACCCTGAGAAGGACCTCCTTGAGCTTAGAGGAGCCAGAGGACCAGGAGGCCATACACTTTTCTTGACTCTATCTGAGTCTTGAGAGCAGAGGGCTAAGTCAGATTCACCCTTCTTCTCAGTCAGCCACATGAAAGACAAAATCATTCCTGTACCCATGCAGTACCTGCTAGTCCTATCTCTGTGTTGGGCACTCTCGTAAGCCATCATGGACAGTAAGTGAACATTGTCCCTCCACTCAAGCAGTTTGTTTTAGCTGGGCAGACAGGCAGGAAATAAGCCAATACTAGGTCAGTGGTAAATGCCCTAGAGAAAAAGCTAAAGCGGGTAGTAAGACCGAAAGAGGGGCCCTTTCTCTAGGGCAATTTGGGAAGTACTCTGTGGGTCAAAAACAGTTAATCAGGTCCTGAATGAAAAGCAAGCCATACAGATCTCTAAGGAGAGAACATTCCAGCACAGGAAATAAGTGCCAAGACCATGAGGTGAGAGTACATGTGGGATGTTCCAGGATATCCAGGAAGACAACAGATAACAAAGTCAGTGGGATGTCTGGTCAAGGTGAGAGTGATAGGAGACATGCAGGGACAGTGGGCCAGGGCTGGGAATTTAGATTTTTAACCTTTGGAGAACTGTTAGTGTGTTTTGGCCACAATTGAAGATCACTGTGGCTGCTGAGAAAACAGGCTGTGAAGATGCGGAAGTAGCAACAGCGTGAACACAGAGGAAGCCCTGCAGTGGTCCTGGTGAAAGGGTGATGGTTTGTAGTGAGGCGGTAGCTAGAAAGGTCATGAGAATGAGAATATGTCAGCTCCTGTGTATTTTAAACATACAGCTGTCAGGACATGATGATGATCCAAATGGAATGGGGGAGAAAAGAGAAACCAAGGTCTTAACCACAGGGGCTTGAACAACTGAGCAAGTGGGTTGGCCATCTCATGAAATTAGGAGCTGTAGAGAGAAAGAATCAAGAATCCTTTCAGGTCTTAGCTTGCAGTGGACCCAGGCTCAGTTCCCAACACCTGCGTGCTGGTTCACACTGTCCAAAGGATCTAGTGCCCTCTCTGGCCTCCATAGACACATGCAGGTGAAGCCCACATAAAATAAATAAATCTAAAATAGAATTTTAAACATTACATTGTGTGTACATGGATCATAACATCACCAAAGGCCCATAGTATATATTTACTTCAGTGTTCAGTTAAAAATTTGGGTGCTGGTGACATGGCTGAGCAGATAAAGGTGTTTGATGTCAAACCTGAGTTCTATCCCTGAGACCTCCACTAGAGGAGAATTGGACCCTGCAAGTTGTCCTCTGACCTTTACACATGTGTGTGGCACATGCATACGTGCATGTGTCCATACACACAAATAAATAAAAATAGTTCAAAAACATATTTTTTTTTTGGTTTTTCGAGACAGGGTTTCTCTGTGTAGCCCTGGCTGTCCTGGACTCACTTGTAGACCAGGCTGGCCTAGAACTCGCAAAGATCCGCCTGCCTCTGCCTCCCAAGTGCTGGGATTAAAGGCGTGCGCCACCACTTCCCGGCCAAAAACATATTTTTGAAAACTTCTTTGAATAACACCAAAAAGGGTTTCTTATTGTTGTTTTTTATTTGTTTTCTGGGGTACTAGGGATTGAACCCAGGGCCTTGTGCATGCTAGGCAAATGTTCTGTCACTGAGCTACATCCCCAGCCCTAACAATGAGATGTTTGCAAAGTGTTAGATGTTTAGTTGATGTCTAAATGGGTATTAAGAAGTCACACATAAAACCATGAAGCTCAGAGGAAAGATAACTGGGAGCCCTTAGTGGATAGGCATCTTTGAAATCCATAGGACTGGTGGAAATCCTCTAATGTTGCCAGTGACATCGTTGTCATCTGAGGTTTTGTTTATAGGTCAGACATTTTGACAGCCCCTACCTGTTGTACCATGAGAAAATCAAAACAAGCCGGGTGTTCATCCGAGACTGCAGCATGGTGTCTGTGTACCCTCTGGTCCTATTTGGAGGAGGCCAAGTGAATGTGCAGCTTCAGAGGGGGGCGTTCGTTGTCTCCTTGGACGATGGCTGGATCCGGTTTGTGGCCGCTTCCCATCAGGTAAAGGAACAGCTAGCTGATCTGTTTAAAGGCTCAGGTCATGAAGTGCTCTGGTAATGTGAAATTATCAACATTCTTTTAGGACCAAGAACAACAGAACTAATGGCAGGAAGAGTGAAACCAACATGAGGCAGAGAAGGACCCTAATAATAACACCAGGAACCACCTGGCGCAGGACACCTGGCAGGGTTAGACTGATAGAAAGGTTTGAGGTCAGAGGCTAAAGTATTTGGGAGGCTGAGGCAAGATGATTGCAGTGAGTTTGAGGACAACCAGACTTACATAGCAAAGCCTTGTTTAAAAACAAAAACAAAACCAGCAGAATCTATAAAGAGAGGGTGTTGGAACCTCCTTAATGGTACATAGTAGTGTGCCACTAAATAAGCAAAAATAAATCAATAAAAAATCACCCTGATCTTACCAATACCATGAAAGAAAAAAAGTGGTCAGACTATAGCTCAGTGGTAGGCACTCACTGGTAGATTTAATCTCCAGAACCATAAAAATAAAGCAATAAGCCAGGCATGGTGGCATACACCTTGAATCCCAGCACTCAGAAGACAGAGGCAGGCGGATCTCTTGAGTTCAAGGCCAGCCTAATCTACAGAGTGAGTCCAGGACAGCCAGGTCTACACAGAGAAACCTTTTCTTGAAAAAACAAAAAACCTTTGCATTATGGTAACACATATAATCTCAGGATAGGAGGTATCAGTAGTTCTTGCCCAACCTCAGCTACATAGCAAGTATGAAGCCAGCCTGAAATATATATATTTTGGTATATGTATGTATATATGTATATGTATATATGTATGTATTATCTTGTCTTGAAAGCAAAAAAACAAAAAGACAGGTGAGATAGCTTAGCAAGTAAGGATACTTACTGCCAACCAGACAAGCGGAGTTCAGTCTCAGAACCCACTTAGTAAGAAGAGAAAACTGAATTCCTCAGGTTGTCTTGACTTTCATGTGTATGCTGTGCTATATTTGTAGGCCCAAATGCACACACAAATACACCAAGTAAAAAAAAAAATGCAAACATGCTGGGCATGGTGGCACACACCTTTATTCCCAGCACTCAAGAGGCAGAAGCAGGCAGATCTCTGAATTTGAGGCCAGCCTGGTCTATAGACTGAGTTTCAGGACAGCCAGGGCTACACAGAAAAAACCCTGTCTCAAAAAAACAAAAGAAAACCAAAAAAAAAAAAAAGCAAAGATATGGTTTTTAATCAGCTCCCATTGGAGCTGTAGCAATAGCTCAGTGGTTAAGAGCACTGGCCTCTCTTGCAGAGGACCAGAGTTCAATTCCCAGTACCCACATGGCAGCACACACCTGTCTGTAGAAAGCTCCAGTTCCGGGGACCTACACCCTCACATAGACGTGCATGCACCTGGAACCCTGCAATCCCAGGATTCAGAAGGGTGAGTTGGGAAGATTTTTGTGAGTTTGGGGCCAGTCTGGGCTACAGTGGGAGACTTTCTCCAAAACCCAACAAGGCTGGAGATGTGGCACATCAATAAAGCACTTCTGTATGAGCATGAGGACCCGAGAGACACACACACACACACACACACACACACACACAGTCAACACACTATGCCAATACCACACTTCCTAAAGTAAGGAGACCTGGCAAAACACACTGTGACCCCAGCACTCACAGCCGAGGCAAGAGGATAAAAGTTCCAGGCCATCCTGACTACATAGCAAGAGCTCTCTAAATAAGTAATAGATGTGAAAGACATAAACAAACAATAAATAGATGTGTCTGTAACTGGCCTCATTAGTATGTTACAGAATGAAAATGTATTCTAAAATAATGCCAGAAATCTTAAGTCATGATAATCATAATTAGGTATTTTTCTATAAAAACCTATTGCCCCTTTGCTCCAAGCATAGCTAACACTTCAGCTTTCATCACAGATTGCTGAACTGGTAAAGGAACTCCGCTGTGAACTCGACCAGCTCCTCCAGGATAAAATTAAAAACCCGAGCATGGACCTTTCTACCTGTCCTAGAGGGTCACGGATTATCAGCATGATTGTGAAGCTTGTCACCACTCAGTAAAGACTGGGCCCGGGCTGCCTGCTCTTCACTTCTTGTCCCCCTGCAAGTCACAGCGCACTCCTACCTCCAACTGAAGACTGACCTGGGGCTGGCCCTGGGCAGGCCAGGGTGGGGCGCAGAGCCCAAATGCTGAGCCAGCCAAGGCCCCACAACCCGAGAGACATTCTCTGTACATGGTGGTGTTTCTGAAATCGTGGGGGCACTCCCAGCACAATTTGGAGTGTCAATGGTAAGACAGTCTAACCCAACTTGTCTCTTTGTGACTGTACCAAACTGAATGAATTCACCTCACAACTCAAAAGTGAATGTTCAATATGATTGTCTTAACCTATGTATTCTTCTTCTCCTACTTTTTATTATGCATTGTGTATACATAATTGGTAATTCTTTTCTCCTGTTTTTTACTGGGCATGAAGAGAAATGTTTAGATTGGTTTTCCCCATCATAATAAAGGCTTAACTGAGAGAACTCAATGAGAGAAAGAAATCATGTAAGAAAAATAAAAACTTCATTTTAAACTTGGCTATGGAGTAATCTTGATTTATTAGGGATTTTTATTTTATTTTTTTTAACCTGAAGCAACAAACAAATAAATTTATTAATTAAAAAAAAGCAGGTAACAATGCTAAAACACTGTAAATAAAATGAAGGATACAGCCGTTCAACCTGATTTTTTTTAATAATTTATTTTTTATTTCTTCAAGTTACATCTCAATCCCAATCCCCTCCCTACTCCCCCCTCCAGTTCCACACTTCCACCCTCCTCCCCCTCAACCCCCCCATCCTCTTCCCTTCTCTTTTTTTTTTAATTTAAAGTATTTCTTTTTTCCCCCAACAGCTCTCCCTTTCAGTCCAAAAAATGGTTCTATTTCTTATAACTATAAATACAATACAAAACAACAGAAATAAATAGGCCACAATTATAAGAGTTATATGGCTTAGCATACATTCCCAATGTCCAGTCCATATGTATTTGGCACCTGACTTTAACATTCTACTATCTAACCATCTCCATGAGTTTAAAGTTCTATATCTAACTCAGCTTTCATACTAACTTGCCTCATAATTTTTCTCCTCCACAACAACCTATTAAAAGAATAACTCTCATGTTTTCATTCTCTAACTTGTACATTAAGAATCTTTGTTTAAACTGGGCATGGTGGTGCACGCCTTTAATCCCAGCACTCGGGAGGCAGAGGCAGGTGGATCTCTGTGAGTTTGATGCCAGCCTGGTCTACAGAGTGAGTTCCAGGACAGCCAGGGCTGTTACAACAGAGAAACCCTGTCTCAAAAAACAACAACAAAAAAAAAACAAACCTTTGCTCTGTGTGGGAGATGACTCAGTAGTTAAGAGCACCTGCTGCTCTTCCAGGTGACCTGAGTTCAAGTCCCAAAACCTGTGTCAGATGGCTCACAACCACCTGTAACTACAGCCTCCCACACACTAGACACGTCAGTGAAGAATGTAGTCCTGGCTGTCCTGGAACTCACTCTGTAGACCAGGCTGGCCTCCAACTCAGAGACGTGCCTGCGTCTGCCTCCTGAGTTTTGGGATTAAAGATGTGTGCCACCACCACCACCAGGCCACTAGGCCTGAAGTAAGTGCTCTTTTTTTTTTTTTTTTTTTTTGGTTTTTCAAGACAGGGTTTCTCTGTGTAGCCCTGGCTGTCCTGGACTCATTCTGTAGACCAGGCTGGCCTTGAACTCACAGAGATCCACTTGCCTCTGCTTCCTGACTGCTGGGATTAAAGGTGTGTGCCATCATGCCCAGCCATTACAGACAGCTGTGAACTGCCATATGGTGCTGGGATTTGAACCCTGGTCCTTTGGAAGAACAGCCAGTGCTCTTAACCGCTGAGCCAACTCCCCAGCCCCAAAGTATGTGCTCTTAATTGAGTCATTTCTCCAACCCAAATAAGAGGGCTTTTTGCCTGTTTTATTTTGCTTTTAGCACAGGTTTGTAACAGCGGCACAGTGGGAAGGGTAGTCACAGCAAAACTCTCCACTGAGATCACATAGATCACTGAGAATTTCTGTCAGCCTTGGACTGGTCACTTCCAGACACATATCCATAAATACTATCATCCTGTAGCTGTGTCTGAATGTGAAAATAGTTAGGAAACCTCCACTTACAGCAGTAAAGAAGAAAAAGCCCTAGACTGGAGGGATGGCTCAGTGATTAAGATCAATGGCTGCTCTTCCAGGGGACCCAGGCTCACCCACATGGCAGTTCCAGGGGATCTGATGCCTGTAACCGAACTTTTAAGTTATTATTTATTTAACTCTTATTTATT
>CAJQZJ010032972.1:2892621-2925108 GCA_907164525.1 Lophiomys imhausi | reverse complement strand
GTATTCACTAAATCTAACTTATATTAACCTATCAGCCCCTACAGATGCCCTCTTCTGACCTCTGAGGGCACTGCATGCACATAGTACACAGACATCCAAGCAGACAAAACAACCATACACACAAAATAAACAAACCTTTTTTAAAAAGAAAAGAAAAATCCCACCCCAGGCTGTCAAGATAACTCAGTAGGTAAAGGCCCTTGTGGCCAAGCCTAACAATAAGAGTTCAATTCCCGCCAGGCGGTGGTGGCGCACGCCTTTAATCCCAGCACTTGGGAGGCAGAGGCAGGCGGATCTTTGTGAGTTCGAGGCCAGCCTGGTCTACAAAGCGAGTCCAGGACAGCCAAGGATACACAGAGAAACCCTGTCTCGAAAAACCAAAAAAAAAAAAAAAAAAAGAGTTCAATTCCCAAGACCCACATGATGGAAGGCCAGAGCTGACTCTTGCATGTTGTCTTCTGACCTCCACAAGTGACAACGGTGCCCATACACTCATAAATAAATACAATTTTTTTTAAACCTACCTCAGCTGGGCATGGTGGCACACCCCTTTAATTCCAGCAGAGGCAGAGGCAAGTGGATCTCTATAAGTTTGAGGCCAGCCTGGTCTACAGAGTGAGATCTAGGACTTCCAGGGATATACAGAGAAATGCTGTCTCAAAAAAACAATAAAATAAAATAACCTACCCCTAGAACTAAGTTCTTAAAGTTCATCGAATTATGAAGTAAAGAATAGTAAAAAAAAAAAAACTTACAATGGAATTATGAAATGATTACTTCTTTGCAATTAAAAATCAGAATTTAGTTGTATTTTAAAGTAAAATTAGATTTCTAAGCTAGATGTCCAGAGCTTAATGTAAGTTTATGGAGAGATTGGTAAATATCTCCTTTAAATATGTGTTCCTGCAGTCTAGCTAAAGAAATAGAGTACTCAGTCCACAATTAGTTTGCCTGAATGTTTTGTATTTGGTCTGAGATTGTTTATTAGGTAAGAACAGCTTCCCAGCCGGGCGGTGGTAGCGCACGCCTTTAATCCCAGCACTTGGGAGGCAGAGGCAGGCGGATCTTTGTGAGTTCGAGGCCAGCCTGGTCTACAAAGTGAGTCCAGGACAGCCAGGGCTACACAGAGAAACCCTGTCTCGAAAAAAACAAACAAACAAAAAAAAGAACAGCTTCCCATTCTGACAGATGAAGCCACAGCATGACGCTTTTTCCTTCTTGAGTTGCATACATACATGCTATATTTAATACATATTAAATACATGCTATATATAATACATATTAATTAGGTGGTGGGGATTGTTTTGTTTTGATTTGGTTTGATTTTTCGAGACAGGGTTTCTCTATGTAGCCCTGGCTTGTCCTGGACTCACTTTGTAGACCAGGCTAGCCTCGAGCTCACAGAGACCCGCCTGCCTCTGCCTCTGAGTGCTGGGATTAAAGGCATGTGCCACCATGCCCAGCTTAATTAGGTGTTTTTTATTGAAGAGAAATAGCAGAATGGAGGTAACAAGTCTCATCCTGAAGAAACTGAACACATTTGCTTCCCTCCCTGAGTTCCTTATCTGTTTATTATAACTCACTCCCTGGCAGTAACAGATTGTAGTCTTTATCCTTTCTTTCTGAGTAGTTTAACTTGAATAATACATGTAAGTGCAGCGTGTAGATCTGAGTCACGTGGTAAACATCTGCTCCTGTCTAGGCAACAGTTTAAACATGTTCATAAGATCTCATAAGATTTTGAAAAAAAGTACTTTGTAAAATTAAAGCACACAGATGTGCAGTATTTGGAGCTGGGGAAATGGCTGTCAGTAAAGTGCTTGCTTCGTGAGGATCTGGCTCAGAACCCCAGTGCAATAAGAAACCAGGTGCGCCGGGCAGTGGTGGCGCATGCCTTTAATCCCAGCACTCGGGAGGCAGAGGCAGGCGGATCTCTGTGAGTTTGAGGCCAACCTGGTCTACAAAGCGAGTCCAGGACAGCCAGAGCTACACAGAGAAACCCTGTCTCAAAAAAACAAAAAATCAAAAACAAAAACAAACAAACAAAAAAAAGAAACCAGGTGCAGTGACATGGTAGTGGACCTATCCCAGGGCTCTTGAAGGGGAAAGAAGTGGATTGACCCTTGAGATTGCTGGCAAGCCAGCCCAGCCAAACTGGTGAGTTCCAGGTTCAATGAAAGACTCTGTCTTGGTGCTGGACAGATGGCTCAGTTCAATTGCCAACAACCACATGGTGGCTCACAACCATTGATAATGAGATCTGATGCCCTCTCCTGGCCTGCAGGCATACATGCAGACAGAACACTGTACACACAATAAAGTTGAAAGAAAGAAGACTCAGTCTCAAAAACTAAAGTGGAGGCTAGCAAGTTGGCTCAGTGGGTAAAGGCACTTGTTATCATGCCTAATGACCCAAGTTTGACCTCCAGGTAAGAACCTGTCCTCTCACTTCCATGTATGCAAGCTGAGCTGCTTACATGCTAAATAATACATACATACATACATACATACATACATACATACATACATACATAAATGTAATTTAGAAGTTTTTTTTTTGTTTTGTTTTGGTTTTTTTTTTTTCAAGACAGAGTTTCTCTGTGTATCCTTGACTGTCCTGGACTCACTTTGTAGACCAGGCTGGCCTCAAACTCACAAAGATCCGCCTGCCTCTGCCTCCCAAGTGCTGGGATTAAAGGCGTGCGCCACCACCACCCAGCTAATTTAGAAGTTTTTAAGGTGAAAGGAAACCAAGGAAGACACCGAAGAACCTGTCCTCTCACTTCCATGTATGCAAGCTGAGCTGCTTACATGCTAAATAATAAATACATACATACATACATACATACATACATACATACATACATACATAAATAAATAAATGTAATTTAGAAGTTTTTAAGGTGAAAGGAAACCAAGGAAGACACCGAAGGTCTATTTCTGGCACACGCACACACACTCACACACACATGGTGTATGGGGCATTGAATATAGAATGAAATATTAAGTAATTATTTATAATTGATACTATGATTACTAAGGTGGCAATGGTATTCCTTAGCCCACAATTTATAAATGAACACACAGACCTGTTGGATTTTAATATAGCCTTATGCACCAGAGCTGGGCAGATCTTAACTCTCTAGGCTAGCTTTCTACTTCCACAGGTAAAACCCCATAATACTTGCACATGCTCTCTTTCGTCTGGTCCCCTGACCAGACTGTTTCCTGCTATGTGTGCTTCTCCTTCTCCATGCTCTAACCCAAGCTCTAACATGTCTGTTCCTCCTTCTTCTTCCTCCTCCTCTCCTTCTCTCTCTCTCTCTGTGATGCTCTGCCACCCCCAAGCCTGTGAACCTAAGCTCCGCCTACTTCTCTTCTGCACAATCACAGGCTTCAGCATTTTAATTAGCCTTTAATAATGTTAATAAAATTAATGACTTTATTAATTATTAATAAATTGCATTAATTTAAAATTATTTTAAATTAGGTAGAGCAAGGTTTACACAACAAAGACAGGTGTATATGAGAATGTGCTCATTTGGGGTGTAACCAGATTTTGGGAGGCCAGTAATTAACATTAAATACATTAGCAGCACAAGACAAACCATAACAGTTGGGATCAAGGGTATGATTTTCTTTTTTTTTTTTTTAGTTTTTTTTTTTTTAATTTTTATTTTTTAGGTTTTTCGAGACAGGGTTTCTCTGTGTATCCTTGACTGTCCTGGACTCACTTTGCAGACCAGGTTAGCCTTGAACTCAGAGAGATCTGCCTGTCTCTGCCTCCCAAGTGCTGGGACTAAAGGCATGTGCCACCATGCCCAGCAATTACAGACAGCTGTGAACTGCCATGTGGGTGCTGGGATTTAAAACCTGGTCCTTTGGAAGAACAGTCAGTGCTCTTAACCACTGAGCCATCTCTCCAGCTCAGGTATAATTTTCAAATGCTCCCCAGTCTGGATCTGTGGGGAGTCTGCTATGATACATTCTCTAGCTCTAAAGGAAATTACATTCTGGAGGTATCTTTTGGATGTCATCCAGTTACCCCATAAATAATGGCTGTGCTCACACTGCCTTGCACCACACCCCTTAGATAGACAATGTTTTTCCCTCTTAAAGCATGCTGAAATTAATCATAAGTTCTGGAGTTTATTTCTCTCCACAGTCAAGGGAGAAACTGCTTAAGAAATTTAGCCAATTAATAAAATACACAAGTAGCTATTGTTTTCAGAAGTCAGATCTCACTCCCACACCCTCCACCCACCCACAAGCTTGGGATAAAACTCCGGGACTCACACAAGCTAGCATCTTGCTCATGAGTCTGTGTCAGTGAGTAAGTGCTCATAGGACAGTGTACCCCAGATGGAAACAGATAAGAGAATTCAGACTCTTCCAGTGTGGATGGCTTCTTCCATGTCTTTTGGTCTCCTCGCTCATTCTGGGGTGGGGGAGTTGGATTTGTTTGTTTGTTTTGCAGGGCTGGGGTCTGAATCCAGGTCCTTATGCATGCTAGGCAAGTTCTCTACCAGTGAGCTCTATCTCTAGGCCTTGTTTTTGTTGTTTGTTTGTTTTACACAGTCTCACTGTATGGCCCAGGCAGGTCTGAAACACAGTAGGGCAGGCATGAGGGGCAGAGGTCAACACCAGGATTCTCTGTTGCTTTCTATCCTGGTTTTGAAGATGGGGTCCCCACTGAGCCTGGAACTCACCAACTCTTTTAGATTGGCTGGCCATCAAGCTCTAGGATCTACCTACCTCTCTCTGCCCCCCCTCAGCACTGAGGTGACAGAGTCACAAGCTTGGCTTTTTACATGGGTGCTTGGGATGCAAACTCAGGTCCCCAGGCTTGTGTGGCAAGCACTTTACTTCCTGAGCTACCTCTCCAGGTCCTCTGTTAGTACTGTTAATATAAAACTGCAGTGATTGGATAAAGCCATGATGAGTCACCAGTATGGTGGAACTTCTTATCATTTCTAAATTATCATCCCAGTAATATATCTGATATTGTACTTGTAGTGGTTTGATATGAATAACTCATTTAGTATGGTGGAACTTCTTATCATTTCTAAATTATCATCCCAGTAATATATCTGATATTGTACTTGTAGTGGTTTGATATGAATAACTCATTTTGGTTACTGTTCTATTGCTGTGAAGAGACACCACGACCACGGCAACTCTTACTCTTATAAAAGAAAGCATTTAATTGGTCCTTGCTTGGTTTCAGAGGTTTAGTCCATTATCATCATGGCAGGGGTGGAGGAGTAGCAGCATGCAGGGAAATATGACACTGGAGGAATAGCTGAGAGTACGATATCTGATCTGCAGGCAATAGGAAGAGGAGAGACACTGGGCATGGCTTGGGCTTTTGAAACCTCAAAACCAATGGCATACTTCTGCAAACAAGATCACACCTCCCAAGCAGTGCTGTTCCCTGATGACTGAGCATTCAAATATATGAGCCTGAGGGAGTTGTGGTGGTTTGAATAAGAATGCCCCCCATGCTGGGCATGGTGGCACATACCTTTAATCCCAGCATTTGGGAGGCAGAGGCAGGCAGATCTCTGTGAGTTCAAGGACAGCCTGGTCTACAAAGTGAGTCCAGGACAGTCATGGATACACAGAGAAACCCTGTTTCGGAGGGGGGTAATGGGCCCTATAAGCTCATATATTTGAATGCTTTGGCACCAGGAGTTGAACTGTTTGAAAGGCGGGGAGGAGGGGAAGGAAGGAAAGGGGAGGGAAAGAAAAGGAAGAGAAGAGATGGGAGAGGAAGGGGAGGAGAGGAAAGGAGAGGTAAGACCACCTGGTCAATCCTTTAGCTACAATGAGAGAAGAGAAACAGGGCTTAAAGTAATATTTGACATATTACAAAAATAATATTGACAAATACGGCATAATAGTATAAAAACAAACAAACGTTTTTATTAGGGACACAGCAAACCATGAGGTTTTTTCCTTTGTGTGTCTCTGTTTTGTTCTTTGAGCCAGGCATGTTAGTACAGTCCTGTAAGCCTAGGCAGGTAAAGGCAGGAAGATCAGGAGCACAAGATCACCCTTAGCTCACTCATAAGAATGAGCAGTTTACAACAAAAAGTTGAGGAAAACGACAGAAAAGAACACTTACTGCTACTTCCATCTTGGGTTTTACTAAGAAATGGTGGAGATGGTTCATCTTTCTTCCATGCTGAATAAATATATATAACAGATTATCCATACATGTCTTCCTTCTGAACTGAAGCTAAAAAGGCTCACTTGCGCCCAAATGCCACTTTGCATAAGCTTTTCTTCATCTGTCTGGGCTTCAGATGTGTTAGACATCAGGCATGCCAGCACTCGCCTGAACACACCTAGACAAAATCTAGGAGGTATATTTTTTCATGTGTTTATTTTGTGTGTTTGTTAATGGGTGGGATCATACATCACACATTTTGCTGGGGATATCTTGTGCTGTGTAGGATACTGAGCAGTGTCCTTGGGCTATACTAGGTACTAATAGCTCTTTCCTTTAGCTATGACATCCAACAATTATTTTGGATGTTACTGAGGGCTCCCTAGGGGACAAAATCACCAACAGCTGAAATCAAGTTTTAAACATGACAAAAACTACATTCTGGAGACTAGCAAGACGACTCAGCTAGGAAGGGTACTTACTGCCAGGCCTGCAGAGCTGAGTTCAATTCTCAGAACCCATATGGTAAAGAAAGAACTGACTCCCAAAAGTTATAGACCAAAAAAATTATCCATCCAAAATATCAGTATTGCCATGGGAAATAAAACTCTATTTAGAACAGCCAAGTCAAAACCCTGTCTTGAAAAAAAAAAAAAAAACAGAAAACTCTATTTAAACAAAAGTGAGATAAACAAAATGGAACGAATCATTTATAAAGTATAATAGCTTATTATTCAAATTGTGCCAATAGACATATCTAAAATGTAAATATATTTTAGAATACTAAACATGAAACCTCTGCCAAAGCAACTCTAGTAAGCAGGTACTATGGGGCAGACAAGGTGGCTCTGTAGGTAAGAGGAGCTTGCTGCCGAGCCTGACGTGAGCTGGATCCCCTGACCCACACAATAGAGACAGACCACCGACTTGCACTTGCACATGCTGTCCTCTGACCTTCACATATGTGCTGTGGCTCATGTACACACACACATACATGCATGGGCACAAATAAACAAATGCAATAAGCATGTGCTATGTGAGTGATACTGCATATTGTGTTGCTAAGTATAGAAGTGCAAAGACCAAGAAAATTACAGGTACAGATAGGAAAAAGCCATGTGTAGATGGAGAGGGGTTAAAAAATATCATCTACCAGTTCTGATCTTTTTTTTAAGATTTATTTATTTATTTTACACATATGAGAGCTCTATCTGCATGTACCCCTGCATGCCAGAAGAGGGCATCAGATTCCAGTATAGATGGTTGTGAGCCACCATGTCGTTGCTGGGAATTGAACTCTGGACTTCTGGAAGAGCAGACAGTGCTCTTAACCACTGAGCCATCTCTCCAGCCCCCAGTTCTGATCTTTTTTTTTAATCACTTATTTTTAAAATGTGGTCAGGTAGTGGTGGTGCATGCCTTTAATCCCAGTATCTGTAAGATTACCAAGAAGAGTGGCAAGGTGTGGCATGCTCTGTGGAAGACAGATGTCATAACAAATCAGGAGCCAGGCTACATGGTGAGTGAGCACTAAGGGACTATCCATATAATAAGAAAGTAAATGATTACAGATCCGGAACAAAGCTACTGGTGATCAGAGACATTTGTGTGCCCTCCTCTCTGAAATTCACCTGCACAGCTCTGCACTTTACACTGCAGCTGCCTCCATGAGCTCCCCAGAATCTTACACCGCCTTTTCCTACATTAGCATGGCTAAGACTAGACTGAAGCATTCAATCTCATTAGTCAACAGAAAAGCCAGGTTACAACCCAAGTAATCCACAGCGCTATCCCGAAACCCACAGAGGGGCTGCAGAAGTCCCTCCCAAATCTGTTTTGAATTTCATTTAACAACATATTTAATCGTGTGCTGAAGATCTGCCAGTATGCTAGACATTCAGAGCACAAAGAGACACAAGGACACAAAACAGACATGAAGCTTGCTTGGACACAATCAATCAGGAACATAACTTAGCCACATAAAGAGCGTCTACAGTAGCTGAATCAGGATACTTATTTATTGAAACTGAAAGGAAAGGAACTAAAGGTTCCTAATTCTGGTTTCCTAATTCTGCTTTTCCACTCTGAGGCCCAGGGGTGGAGCTCAGTGGTAGGGTGCTTGCCTAGCATGCAAGAAGCCTTGAGTTTGACCCTCAAGGCTCTCTCCATCAGAAATAAGATGTGCTTGTTTAATGAAGTGATTGATGGTGTACTCAGGAGGCTGAGGCAGGAGGACTGTTGCAAGTTTAAAGCCAGCCTGGGAAAGATAGAAAGGCCAAGGCCCTATCTCAAAAAGTAAAATAAAATAAATAAAAAGGCAACATAAACCAGGCAGTGGTAGTACTTGCCTTTAATCCCAGCACTTGGGAGGAGGAGGCTGGCTGATCTCTGAGTTTAAGGCCAGCGTGGTCTACAGAGTGAGTTCCAGGACAGCCAAGGCTACGTAAAGAAACCCTGTCTCAAAAAAAAAAAAAACATATGTATAAACACTTGTGTAGTGTGCATGTGTGCGTGCGTGCGCGCACACTCACACATACAGAGCACACATGTGGAGGTCACAGCACAGCTTTCAGGAGTTGGTTCTCTCCTTCCGCCTGAGATGAAACTCAGGTTTGGCAACAAGTGCCTTTACCAGCTAAACCATCTTCACAAATTCTTAAAAATTAACTTTTTTGTCGGGTATACTAACACACACCTGTAGTTCCAGAACTTGGGGGGGCAGAGTCTGGAAGATCAAGCAGTTCAAGGCCATCCACAACTACAGCCATAGTTCAAGACTAGCCTCGGCTGTAAGAGACCCTATCTCAAAAATAAGATAAGATAAAACAGGATGATTAAACTCCAAAGAAATAATTTCTCATGGTTTATGTTCGTGGTTTATGATGTGTGCATGTCAGGGAGGGATGTACCGAGGTCAGACACTGACCCAGGATGTCTTCCTCAATCACGTCGTCATATAGTTAGTTTTAAAGATTTATCCTTTCATGTATGCACCTGAATACTTAAATGAGCACCACACTGTTCAGGTGCTCAAGGAGGCCAGAAAGAGCCATAGGAACCCTGGTACTGAGAGTTACAGGCAGTTGTCCGCCACTGATGCAGGTCCTCTGCAAGAGAGCAAGTGCTTTTAACTGCTGAGCTCTCTCCAGCCCATCAAGACAAGATCTGTCGCCAACCTTAGAACTTGCCATTTCAACCAGCAAGCGCTAGGTTCCACCTGCCTCAGCAACCCAGCACTGCGGATATAGGTTCATGTCTCCGCAGCAGATATGAGTGCTGGAGGCTCCCGATGCTTGTGCTGCAGGTACACTCACTGAGCCATCTGCCCAGCCCTGGGATGCATCCATAAAATAAAACCTTTTCGCCGGGCGGTGGTGGCGCACGCCTTTAATCCCAGCACTTAGGAGGCAGAGGCAGGAGGATCTCTGTGAGTTCGAGGCCAGTCTGCTCTACAAAGAGAGTCCAGGACAACCAGAGCTGTTATATGGAGAAACCCTGTCTCGAAAAACCAAAACAAACAAACAAACAAAACCTTTTCATGCTAAATACTTCATAAAAATCAACTATATTTGGAAGTAGAAGCAATTAAATATGCATAACTGTAGTCCCCCCAATATACTGATTTCTCCCAAATTCTAAGCATATATTAGATAGTAATCCTCAGCCCAAACTAGCATCTCACAATCTCTTTCAAAGTATCATACATTTCTATCAATACTCTTGAAATGAACAGTTGACTGTGAAAGCTTTTGCATTTCCATTAGTAATTTTATTTTTACATTTATTTACTGGGGATGGGTTGCTTGCAAAAGTCAATTCTCTGCTCAATTCTGTGGAACTCAGGTCATCAAGCTTGGTGGCATGTACCCTTACCTGCTGAGCCACCTCATCAGCTCCAATCACTTAAAAAACTTAATTTGGAGAAAAATCTATTTCAGCCATAATGTCTCTAAGAAACAATGGAGATGTTTAGGAAAGCAGATAAACACTGTATGGAAAAAATTACTACAAACTTTGTTCTGAAACTTTTTTTTTTTCGAGACAGGGTTTTTTCTCTGTGCAACAGCTCTGGCTGTCTTGGACTCGATTTGACCAGGCTGGCCTCGAACTCAGAGAGATCTGCCTGCCTCTGCCTCCTGAGTGCTGGGATTGAAGGTGTGCACCACCACTGCCCAGCTTCTAAAAGAATTTTTTTAAAAAGCTCAAAGCCTGGCCTTTAATCCCAGCACTTGGGAAACAGAGGCCAGCTTGGTCTACATAGTGAGTTCCCAAACAGTCAAAGCTACATAGTGAGACACTGTCTCAAAAAAAAAAAAAACTAAAAAAATTTTTTTTAATTTAAAAAAGGTGATTGAATATCCCCTAAGCCTTAAAGATTTATTTCCATTTTTTTAAATTATGGAAGTGTGGGTGGGGTGTGCCTATGAGTGCAGGTGCCCACATATGCCAGTGTCAGGTATCCCAGGAACTAGATGGTTGTGTGCCAAATGATGTGGGTGTTGAGAATCAAACTCCGGTCCTGTAGAAGATCAGTATATACTCTTAACCACTGAGCCATCTCCCCAGCCCAAGTCTTTTTTTTTTAAGAATTTTTGACATCATGTTCAAAGACAGCCCTGGCTGCCACCCAGAAGTAGCAGTAAGCAGAGGCAGCTTTGGAGAAAGACTGTGCCTCTGCAGAATCTGGAACCCCAGCTGACGGCCCTGGGGAAGGCTGACACAGGTGAGCTAACCTCTTGGCTTGGGGTGGGTGGGGGTGACAGGGGCACTCCCTTAGCAGCCAGTTTCCCTGGCACAGAGCATCGTTTGCCCTCTCTAGCACAGGTTTGTTTGTAGGCAAATTGTTTAAACAAAGGATTCAGTTGCCAAGAAACAGCATGTCCCCAACAGACTAGTTTGACAGCAAATCTGTCTACCAACACTAATGCCCCAGAGTCTGCCCCTGAGCCAAGACACCAAGCCTGAGCGGAGCCCTGCTTAATTTCCTGTGTGGTTCCCCCTTTTCAAGGGCATTGCCTGGTCAGAATCCTTTTCATGACCAGGCTGGTTTATCTCCTTCTCTCCTTCCTCTATTAAATTTCTAGAGAGTCTTGGTCACTAAACTGTAGAACTCAGTAGGTCACATGTTTCATTGTGCTTAAAACTGTGAGGAAAGTCAGGTATGGTGACTCACACTTGTAATCCCAGCACTCAAGGGGCTGAGGCAAGGAGATTGTGAGGTCAAGATCCGTCAGGGCTATAGAGTAATTAACCTGTCTCAAAAATACATAAAAAAAAACCAACAACATAGTAGGGCAGTGGTGACACATGCCTTTAATCCCAACACTCAGGAGGCAGAGTTAAGTGGCTCTCTGAGTTTGAGGCTAGTGAGGTCTACAGAGAGTTTCAGGATGCCAGGGCTACATAGTGAGACCTTGTCTCAAAAAACAAACACACACGCACACCAAAAAACTAAAAAAAAAAAAAAAAATTTAATGTGAAAAGCTGATACCCCCAAAATTCTTAAGGATGTATTCTCATTGTTTTAAATTGTATGTGGGGAGTGAGGGCAGCATACCTAAAAATCCGTTAGAAATAGATTCTTGTCTGTGTGATGGATGGTACAAGCTTGAGGCTGAAGAAGCAGGATCACTATGAGTTCCAGGGCGGGAGAGACAGATCTTTGGTTAAGAGTACTGCTCTTACAGATGACCCCACTTCAGGTAATAGCACCCACAGTGGGCAGCTCACAACCACCTGCAACTCCAGTGCCAGGGAATCTGATACCCTCCCTCTTTTGACCTCCATGGCATATTCACACACAGTACACATTCTCTCTCTCTCTCTCTCTCTCTCTCTCTCTCTCTCTCTCACACACACACACACACACACACAGAACATAAATCTTTTCTCCCCCTCAAAACAGGGGAGGGCATAAAATCCCAGCACTCAGGAGGCAGAGTCAGTCCTGGACAGCCAGGGATACACAGAGAACCCCCCACCCCCAGAAATTAAAAAGAGAGTTGTCTTGGTCATAGCAACAGAACCCCAAGATACTTCCTTAGGGAATACCTTCCATGACCTAAAGATCTTTTTTTTAATGATGTTTTTATTTTATGTGTATGCATGTCTATGAAAGGGTGTTGGATTCCCTGCAACTAGAATTACAGACAGTTGTAAGCTCTCATGTAGGTGCTAGGAACTGAGTCCTTTAGAAGAACAGCTATGTTTTTACCACTGAGCCGTCTCTCCACTCCCAAGCCTCACTTTTTTTTTTTTTTTTTGGTTTTGTTTTGTTTTTTTTTTTTCAGACAGGGCCTCTCTGTGTAATAGCCCTGGCTGTCTTGGGCTAACTCTGTAGACCAGGTTGGCCTAGAACTCAACAGAGACCCACCTGACTCTGCCTCCCAAGTGCTGGGATTAAAGGAATGTGCTGCCACCACCACCACAGGGCAAAGAACAGCAACATTTTTTTTTTAATCTTTTTTTTTTAGAGGGGGAGGGCTCAAGACAGGGCTTCTCTGTGTAGCCTTGGCTGTCCTGGACTAATCTTTTTTTTTTTTTAAAAAAAAACTTTTATTTTATGTGCATTGGTGTTTTGTCTGCATATATTTCTATGTGAGAATCAAAGACTAACATTTTATTTTATTTATTTATTTAGGTTTTTTTGAGACAGGGTTTCTCTGTGTATCCTTGAGTGACCTTGATTCACTCTGTAGACCAGGCTAGCCTTGAACTCACAGAGATCCACCTGCCTCTGCCTCCTGAGTGCTGGGATTAAAGGCGAGCACCACCATGCCCAACAATTACAGAGAGCTATGAACTGCCATGTGGGTGCTGGGATTTGAATCTGGGTCCTTTGGAAAAACAGTCAGTGCTCTTAACCACTGAGTTATCTCTCCAGCCCCGACCAACATTTTTTTTTTTGTTTTTTAAGACAAGGTTTTTCTGTGTATACCTGGCTGTCCTGGACTCACTTCGTAGACCAGGCTGGCCTCGAACTCACAGAGATCCGCCTGCCTCTGCCTCCCTAGTGCTGGGATTAAAGGTGTGCACCACCACGCCCGGCACCGACCAACATTTTTAAGAACAGAGATATGGTTAGTCCAAGGGACCTGAGACTGTGATTTTCAACCATAATATCTTATATCGTTTATTTCACATTGTTACACGTATTCAAAATGTATCCTTGCCTCACAAAAAGGGTGATGATCCTCATCATCAAAAAGTTCCTTACAAGTCAATTTCAGTGCATGGGATGCCTTCTTGTACCTTTCTCTTCCCAAGGAAATGAGCACTCATGATCTACTCATCAAATCTGACCTAAACAAGACTTAAAATATGCACACACATACGACTCACATGTGCTTTTGAAGTCCTATAATATGACCAACTTGCATTCGAAGCATTTACTAAAAAACCAAACAGTGAAGTCATTTGGGCCAGTACATTCATAATGCCTGCACCTCACTCGGAAGCTGAAAGGTGCCCTTCAATGAGGTCCTGAATACGGGACAGAATGATCTCATTAGAGCTGCTGCAATCTTCTGGAGCATATGGTGGGTCTATAGTCAGAACCCCGGCCACACACAGAGTCCTTTGTGCTTCTCCCTGTTCAGTGACAGGGATGTGGTTCTTCTCAAGCCATTTCTTTAAGCTATTCTTTTTCTTTTCCAGATCCTCAGGGCTGTGTCCTTTACAATCTCCAGATGTGAACAAATGCATCAGCTTCTCTCTGACTCTGTGGTCCTTTTCACTCACAGTTTCCACAGTGTGCACAGAATGTCCCATAATTCCAGTCACAGACAATCTGCCATCTTCAAGGAAGTTCACGAGGACAATACTTTAAAGAAAAATTAAGTTCAGAGCACATTTGCAAAAGAAAAACCTCAAAGACTATGAAGAAGCAATGGAATGAGGATATCATCAATCCGAACAGGTCACTTGAACAAGAGGGAACAACCGTCCCTGGTGAAGATTATTTATCACACCACCAAATCTTTTACTTGCTCAGCAAACATCACTGAGATCGTAAACATCTAGGTTGTGCCTAGCCAGTGTTTAGAGAGCACAGCGAATGACCTACGCAAAGAGTGAACGAGCTAGGCCAAGCTGTAGTTCAATGGCCGAGTGCTTAGCATGGAGATTCAAAGAAGGATTTATAAATGCCTTAAATATGTGTAACAAAAGGCACGCATTTAACTGTAGGATTAAAAAACAAAAACAGGGGGGCTGGAGAGATGGCTCAACGGTTAACAGCACTGTCTGCTCTTCCAGAGGTCCTGAGTTCAATTCCCAGCAACCTCACAGCACCCACATGGTGGCTCCCAGCCATCTGGAATGTGATCTGAGTCCCTCTTCTGGCTGCAGGGGTACATGCAGATAGAGCTCTCATATGTTAAATACATAAATCTTAAAAACAAAAATAGGGCTTGGAACCAGCTCAGCAGATGGAGCACTGGGCTGAGGGGTGATGGAGTAGACCACCTGGAACCGTAGCAAGCGGGCAGCACAGGAAGAAGATCGCTAGAGCAAGGTGGCTAGCTACACTAGCCATACAGGTAAGTTCTAGGTCAAGTGAGAAACCCTGCCTCACTATGTAAGGTGGAGACTGGCTGAGGAAGAGGCCTGACATCAACCTCAGGCCTCTATCTACTCATACACATATGTGCATGCTTAATTGCACATAACACACATGAATATGGGCACATACACATATACCAAACACACATAAACCTGTTTAAAAAAAAAAAACTTTAAAGCTGAATACACCAAAGTAGACCAGAGAAAAGAACAAATTTAAGGAAATTAAAACTTAAAAAAAAATTAAGACAAAAGTCATAAGATCATCAAAGCCAAAGCTGAAACTGGGTCATAACTGAATGGTAGAGTATGTGTGTGGCATGTATGAGGCCGTAGGTTCAATCCCTAGCACCAAGCACACAAATATACACGTAGATGAGCATACATATGCACTTCCAAAGTTGTTCTTTTTGTTTGTTTTTTGAGACAGGGTTTCTCTGTATAACAGCCCTGGCTGTCCTGAAACTTACTCTGTAGACCAGGCTACCCTAGAAGTTGATCTGTAGACCAGGGTGGCCACAAACTCAGGGATCCATCTGTCTCTACCTCCCAAGTGCTGGGATTAAAGGTATGTGCCACTATACTCAGCCTAAAGTTGTCCTCAGAAAAAAGAAAAAGAAATTCACAAACCTCAGGCAAAATAGATAGAAAGGACACAAACTAGGAATAAGGTAGCACCACTTAAATTATGAACAAATTTATGACAACCCTGAAACTTTCACCATAGACCTTAGTGGCAAAGGCTTGTAGTCCTAGCTGTTCTTAAGGCTGAAGCAGGATACAAACTCAAGGCCCACCTGGACAACTTGGTGAGACTCCCTACCCTTTTGGTTTTCTCTCTTTCTTTTCTTTTGAGACACTGTGTAGCCCTGCCTGGATTGGAACTCGATTTATAGACCAGGATAGTCCAAAGGACAGAGCTAGTCCTGCCTCTGATCCCTGAGTGCTGGGATTAAAGGCTTGGCCACCATGACTGCCATATGATTCATTTTTTTAAGAATTAGGCCATTTGTCTTAAATGTGGATGATTTCTGACTAATAGAAAAGTTATAAACTCATTACAGAGTATCCATCCATCATTAAGCTTCCTCTAAGGTTAGCATCACACATACTGATGACAGTTTTGTCAAAACTAAAGAGTTTTGTTAGCTAAACCACAGATGTTATTTAGTACTGCGTTTTCCATTGATGGCCTTTTTTCTGTTCTAGGATCCAACCCAAGACCTTACTTTACATTTAGTTCTCATGTTTCCTTATCCTCCCTCCTCTGATCTGTTTTACAGTCTTTGCTTCCTATGATCTTGAGAGTCTTGAAAATTACTAGTAGGTGTTTACTGTAGAGTGTTTCAATTTTGAGTTGTGTGGATCTTTCTCATAAATATGCTAAGAATTATTAGGTCTTTGTGAAGAGTAGCATGGAGGTGAAATTCTTTTTTTTTTATTTTGAAAACAAGATCTCTTTGTAGGAAACTATTTTGTTAAAGATTTGGGTGTTTGTATTTATAAATGGAATTAACTTAACTTAATAGCTTTCTTCTTTTTAATCTTGTCCTCAACTCCTGATGCCAAGACTCTACCAGCTTCAGCCTGGTATAATGGCTCCATATGCCTGTGATCGCAGTGCCCATGAGATTAAGGTGGGAGGGTCTTGACTTTGAGGCCATTTCATGTTAAATACAGAGATGGGGTGGTATGATATGATCTTCCTCCATAGTTTCTACAAAAATTTGGTTAGATTAAAATACTTGATCCTTCAATAAAGTATAGTTTTGTTTTTTTTTTGGTTTTTCAAAATGGGGTTTCTCTGTGTATCTTTGACTGTCCTGGACTCACTCTGCCAACCAGACTGGCCTTGAACTCACAGAGATCCACCTGCCTCTGCCTCCTGAATGCTGGGATTAAAGGTGTGTGCCACCACACCTGGCTTTAGAATTTGCCAGTAAATGGTGTGGGAATTTTTTTCCCCTCGACCTCTATGTCTCCTCAGCCCTTTTTTACTTTTTGAGACAGTTCTCACAATTGGGTGTGGTGTCTCACACATTTAATCCTAGCATTCAACAAGTAGAAGCAGATGAATCAGAAGTCTAACATCATCTTCAGCTATACAGCCCGCTCAAGGCCAGCCTGGGCTACATGTGACCGTGTGAAAGGAAGGTTAGGAGAGGAGGAGAGAATCTCTGTCTTGTGTTCCTCTAACTGTGCCTGGTTTGCTACAGCAATTCATAATTAAGCAGTTAAAACACAGTTAAACTTAGGCTCAAAAGTAATTCCTATGTGTGGATAACCGACCTCTTCTTTGTCTGTCATCTCATCTTGGATATCCGGGTCAGTCAGAGGATTGTCATTTCAGGAAAGTAAGATGCATACTCACTTGGCAGAGACTGGGTCTGTAGTCAAAAGCCATCCTTTATACTCCTTCTTCTCACTGGCTATCACTCTGACTTCTTTATAAACGTAATCTTCCCATTCTAAGGGGCTTTTCTTCATCCATTCACTCATGGTTACCAGCTGGCTATATCTAAAACCATTACCAATTTGGATTAATCACTATGCATATTCCATATAGGCAAATATCTTAACCCTTTTTTTTTTTTTTTTTAGTTTTTCGAGACAGGGTTTCTCTGTGTAACCATGGCTGTCCTGGACTCACTTTGTAGACCAGGCTGGCCTCGAACTCGCAAAGATCCACCTGCCTCTGCCTCCCAAGTGCTGGGATTAAGGCCGTGCGCCACCACGCTTGACTAATGCAAGTAAGCACTGATATGTAGAGCCAGTCTTGGTAACTCACACCTGCAGTCCTACCTACTAGTAACTCTGAGACCATCAGTTTGGAATCAGCCTGGTTAAACATCATGCACGTCTCCAGCCTCAAAAGGAACAAGCAAACAAAAATGCCGTTTTGGTATAAGAAATTGATATTATGGTCGAAAGATTCTTGAGAATGATTTGCTTCTTACCACATCAGGAAAAAGAAAAGTTAACTATAATTCCGCCCGAGCTATGGTATTACCGAATGGCCGCAGGTGCAATTCTGAAACTCCGCTGGTATGTCTATTCCACCCTCTTCTCCCAATTCCGGTTACTGCTTTCAACCTGGCTATGAGCTCTGGCCCATGGATGATACTCAGACCCTTCAACTCTGCTTTCCTTATATAAAAGGATTTCGCCCTAAACCCCTTAGAGGCATAACTGATGCGAAGTGCTTGGATTCCCACCTACTCTCTCTAGATGAATCTCTGCGGGATTTGTACCAATTTCTTCGTAAAGTACTGAGAACGCGCTTGACAGGCTCTAGAGCTCGAAGGCTGGATCTTACATTGTGGCCGCCATACGCACAACTGAATGCAAGCCAACTGCTTATTCCGGACTATCCAGGAAAACGCCGCAGAAACGCAGGTCTACCTCCCTACACGCGACTGAGCCGTCTTGAGTCGGACCGCCTGAGCCCAGCATGCTTTGCGCCTGACGTCATTTCCTTCCCCCAGAATGCTCCCCTCCGTAGTCATTTGCCTCCGTTCTTATTACTGGGCGGAGTCTCGGCAACTGTGAGAATTTCAAGTAATCTTTATAAGAGGAAAATGTTCGTACCATGTCCTCAAAGCAAATGGGTATTAAAATGCGCTTTTGCCATGGATTCAACACAGAGTTCTCTGGGTTAATCTCTAGAAGCCGAAGTGAATGGCGTGGACTCTTGTCTGACTCTTTGGGGGCAGTTAAAATCCGTGCGCCTTTCGGACGTGCTCTCAGTAAATCTCAAGGGTGGTGCGGAAGCCGGGAAGATCAGCACTGGATTGTGTTAAATACCATCACTTATCATAAACCCCTTTGGTGGAAAGGAATACAGCCCTTGCTTCTGCTTCAGATTTCTGGGCACGTAATTAATTGGGCTCTGAATCTTTTTTGAGACTGATCCTGAGAAGTGGTGCAAGGTAGTAAATGCTGAGATACTGCCGATACGAAAAAAGCAAAGGTGATGAACAAAAATGAGTTTAAAAGACTGTCAAGCCAAGTGTCTATCAGAAACATTGCAAATGAATTAGATTTTTATTACTAATTGGAATTCCATGTCAAATAATCCTCAAAACTTTCGTTCACTGAATGACTCCGTGTACTAATGAGCTTTCATGGATTGTTAGACTTTGCCAGCTAAAAACCTCTGTAAATCTACAAAGTTATTAGAGTATGGGAGAAAATGTTTGGCCTTTTAAAAACGCAAAATAAAAGCTACAACTGTTCACCTGAATTTTAAGCTTCATTCTTTACTGCAAAATAAAAGGTTTGGTCGTATGTTTTTTATTTTTTGTTTTGTTTTGTTTTTTGAGACAAGGTCACTCCCGTACTCTGTGCAAACTATCAGAAATTTAAGTTACGTTTGGGCCACAGATAGAGCACAGGCCTTTAGTCTTCTAAGTCCTCCTCAGCCCTTTTTCCTGTATGGAAAGCAGAAGTAGGCAGAGTTTGAGACCAAACTCTACATTGTGAGTTCCAGGCCAGCCCTGTCTCCAAAAAAAAAAAAAAATTTTTTCAAGTTCAAGTATTGTGTTGCAGCTAGGCACAAGATATTTAAAGTAGTCTAGCTTTTCCAGACAATAGAAGTGTCTTTTTGTGGAGTGTGGTGGCTCACGCCTTTAATCCCAGCACTTGGGAGGCGGATCTCTGAGTTCAAGGCCAGCCTGGTCTAGAGTCCAGGACAGCCAGGGATACACAGAGAAACCCTGTCTGGAAAAAAAAAGAAAAAAAAGTATCTCTTCTTTATGTATATGCTTATTCATCAAGATGTATTAATGAGAGGTTAGTAATAGCTGTATAGAAAAGCCCAGTGTGGTGGGGTTCATTTGTAGTCCCATGGCTGGAAAGTGGAAACAGAAGGATTGCTGGGTCTCACTGGTCTAATTTTCAAGTTATGGGCCACTGAGATCCTAGCTCATAGAAGGTGGGTGGATTTCCTGAGAAATAACACATGAGGTTGCCTACATTAAGGGGCTAGAGAGATGGCTCAGTGGTTAGGAGCACTGGCTATTCTTCAGAGTCAGGATCAATCCCCAGTACCCACATGGTGGCTTACACTTGTCTAACTCCCAGGAGCGGACACACTCATCTATCCTCCAGAGGCACCGGGCATCTGTGTGTACACAGACATACATGCAAAAGCAAAACACCCATAAACATAAAGTAATTTTTATTTTTAAAGAGAATGCATTGGATGGGGTGACTGCTGTTAGTAAAGTGCTTGCTTGCACTGACAGCATGAGAGCTTGAGTTCATATCCCCAGCACCCACAACAGAAGCCAGATGAGCCACTGTAGTCTGGTGAGATTGCCCAATGGTTAAAGGAACTGGCCACTACCTCTGATGCCCCTTAAGTTTGATCTTTGCGACATTTGTGGAAGGAGAGAACTCCTGAAAGTTCTGTGACTTCCACAAGAACACACACACACACACACACACACACACACACACACACACACACACAGAGGAATGTGTTTTAGGTTGGGTGTGGTGGCGCACACCTTTAATCCCAGCAGTAGGAGGCAAAGGCCTGCCCAGTCTGCACAGTGAACTCCAGGCCCAGCCAAGGCTGAACAGTGAGTGACGCCCTGTCTCAGAGACCAAAACAAACAATATCAAGGAAGAAGGCTCGTGAGATGGTTCAGTGTCAGAGTCTTTGCTATAAAAACATGAGATCCTGAGTTTGGGTCCATCCTGCACCCATATAGAAGCCTGTCATGGCAGCATGCATCTGCAACCCCAGGGCTTGCCAGATCCCAGGCCGGCTAGCCAGCCATTTAAGCCAAAGCACCAAGTTCAAGTTCTAGAACAGACAGTATTGAGTTCACACACACAAACACAGGTAGATAAATGAGTGAGGAAAATAACATTGACCCTGGCCTCTTCATGTGTTCACCCACACAAATGTACACACCCACATACAGATCCCCATGCAGTGAACATTCAAAGATAATACTGCTGTAGTTCTGTTGCTATGTTTTTATGCTAAGAACTTTTCATTTAGTCCAGTCTAGCTTTGAACTTGCTATAAAGCTGAGGCTGGTCTTGAACTCTTGATCTCCCTGCCTTCATTTCCCAAGTACTGGGATTACAGGCATCCATTACCATGCATGGTTAAAAACAGAGTTTTTTTTCTTTATGTGTGTGTTTGCTTGTATGTGAGCACACAAGTGTGGATGTATGTAGTTCCACTGACTGGATTTAATCACCTTATCTAGAAATAAAAATGTGTGACTAGATAATCCAAAATCATTTCAACTCTAAAATTTTATAACTAAGACATCATTAGAAGCTCTCTAAAGGTAAGCAGTGGCCATGTTTTGTTTTATTGGCAACCATGTACTTCACAACCAGCTCTCCTCCTGGCATATATTAGGTGTTCAGTTTATATTGATGTTTTTCCTTTTTTTTAATGTAGTATTTATCTGTGTAGTCCTGGCCATCATGGAACTCACTTTGTACACCAGGCTGGCCTAGAATTCAGAGATTCACCTGACTCTGCCTCCCAAGTGCTGGGATTAGGTGTGTGCTACCATGCTTGTCTGACTAATAGAATTTAAATTTTTTCTTTTTGTCTTTTGAGACAGGCTCTCACTATGTAGCCCAGGCTAGCCTAGAACTCAATATCTTCCTGCATCAGCCTCCAGAATGCTTCTTAAAGGACTGGATCACCACACCTGACCACTTATTATTTCTATAAGGAAACTTCTATGTTTGAGCTGGGGATGTAACCTAGTTGATAGAGTGCTTGCTTAGCATGCATGAATTCCTGGATTTGATCCCAGAATTTTTTTTAAAGATTTATTTATTTTTTATGTATACAATGTTCTGCTGCAGGTATGCCTTCAGGAGAGGAGGGTACCAAATTTCATTGTAGATGGTTGTGAGCCACTGTGTGTTGCTGGGAATTGAACTCAGGACCTCTGGAAGAGCAGTCAGTGCTCTTAACCTCTGAGCCATCTCTCCAGTCCCCAATCCCAGAATTTTTTAAGTTTGGAGTAGTAGTACATACTTGTAATCATAGCACCAATAGAGATTGGGGTGGGGTGAGGGACAAATGACCCAACCCAGGGCACAAGGACACACCTCATGCCAGTCAGTATAAGAACTTATGAACATTAACTGCATATGGGATGGGGGGTGGGTCATTGAGAGGTCCAGAGTTTCAAGCATATTAGGTAAATAAGTACTTTATCACCAAACTACATTCCAGGGCTAGAGAGATGGCTCAGCAGTTAAGAGCACTGGCTGTTCTTGCAAATGACCTGGGTTCAAATCTCAGCACCCACATGACAGTTCAAAACTGTCTGTAATGACCAGGTGTGGTGTTGCACGCCTTTAATCCCACCACTTGCACAGCAAAGGCTGGCAGATCTTTGTGAGTTCAAGGTCTACAGGGTGAGTTCCAGGATAGCCAGGGCTACACAAAGAAACCCTGTCTCAAAAACAAAACAAACAAACAAAAAAACTACATCCCAAATCTAAAAAGTAATATTGTTAATGGTTTATTGTTGTCTTTACTGTTGTTTTGACTTTGCTGCCCAGGCTACTCTCTGGCAACCCTCTAACCTCAACCCCTTGATGAATGAGTACTGTTTTAATGCATGAATAAATATGCTTGCAGAAAAATTTTTTTTTTACTATGGAACGACATTAAATCAATGCCAAGAGCCTGGCAGTGGTGGCACATGCCTTTAATCCCAGAACTGGAGGCAGAGGCAGGTGGATCTCTGAGTTGGAAGCCAGCCTGGTCTACAAAGTGAGTTCCAGGACAGCCAGGGATACACAGGCTTCCCTGTCTCAGAACACAAACAAACAAGCAAAACATAGATAGACAGATAGATAGATAGATAGATAGATAGATAGATAGATAGATAGATACATGGATGGATGGATGGATGGATGGATGGATGGATGGATGGATAGATGTAGGTAGGTATGCGGGTAGGTAGATAGATACAAAGAGGCTAGGAATGTGTCTCAATAGTAAAACACCTGCTTAAAATGCTAGAGATCAGGGATTCAATTTCCCAGGACCAAAATAAAAGGAGAGGGAATGCAAAGGCATTGGACCTGTGGAATATAGAGAATTAAAACATATACACTACAAAAATTCATGTAAACTATACTGTATACTCAAGCAAAGTAAAGAATGGTATCCAGAAAAACATTTCCAGAACACCATATCTTTAATAGAAAATCCAATTATAAAATGGTGGGTCTTTGAGCTAATTAGGATTACGTCCCTTGCCTGGGAGAAGGTTCACAGCCTTAGGGAAGCAGAATTGATTTCTCTGGCATAAAATGAAGATTGGTTTTCTTTTCCTAAAATGAACACAACTTTATATACTCGAAAGCAATAAATATAAAGTGTGAACGTGGCCGGGCATGGTGCCCCATGCCTTTAATCCCAGCACTCGGGAGGCAGAGACAGGTGGATCCCTGTGAGTTCAAGGTCAGCCTGGTCTACAAAGTGAGTCCAGGACAGCCAGGGCTATGTTACACAGATAAACCCTGTCTTGAAAAACCAAAAAAAAAAAAAAAAACCAAAAGTGTGAACGTGATTTTTGTTCTTTCTTGTTTTTGAGACAGAGTAGCTTGTAGCCCAGTTTAGCCTCTAACTCACTTTGTAACCCAGGATGACTCTACAGCCCTGATCATCTGTCATTATCACCCAGCTGATAAGGTTATACACACAAGAACTGCTGCATAAGACTATCTGGAGAAAAAACAAAACAACTCAGGAGTTGGAGAGATGACTCAGCAGTTAAGAGTGTGTACTGCTTTTCCAGATGGACTCGAGTTTGATTTTCAGCACCCATGTTAGTCAGTTCACAACTACCTGTAACTTCTCTCTCTCGCACACACACAAGCACAAACACACAAATTAAAAATAATTAAAATAAATCTTAAAAGCCAAGCATTCCTAAATCTGAAATAACTTGTCACCTCATTGTGCCCCATTTAGCCCTTTGTACACAACACCCATTAAGCATTACGATAATGTGTTTTAGCAATCCAAACTTAGGAAACTAAAAAACACATATTTATTTTTCCTGGGTTACTAGGGATCAGACTCAGGGCCTTGGACAACATCAACTTCATCTTTTTTTGTTTTGTTTCATTTACACAGGATCATTCTGTGTAGCCCAGGCATATTTAGAACATGAATCCACCTGCCTCAGCCTGTGCGTTAAAAGGGTTATAAGCCTACATCACCATGTCTGGCGCCTTCCTAACATTTGTTTGAAGGGGTGAGGATATACTCAGCCCAACTTACTGCTCTGTAAATTGAAGACTAAATTTTTTTTTTGGTTTTTTGAGACAGGGTTTCTCTGTGTAAAAGCTCTGGCTGAACTGGACTCACTTTGTAGACCAGGCTGGCCTCGAACTCACAATGATCCGCCTGCCTCTGCCTCCCAAGTGCTGGGATTAAAGGCGTGCACCACCACGCCCGGCTGAAGACTAATTTTTAACCCTGAGGTGGGTAAAACAATATTGACTCCCAAATCTATAACTCTACCATTTGCTCTCAGATTGGCCTATCAAATAGTTTAATGATGTTGAAGAGCTGGCTGGTCTTAAAATAGAAATCACTCCTTAGAGAGGACAATGAAAGCAAGGGTTAGTCAGTCACTAATTATTCCTCCAATGGCTTCACCTTTTCTTCCCTTAAAAATGTTTCCTAATTTAAAATTTTTCAGTTGTATGTAATATGTGTGTGTTTGCTTCTTCCCATGTGTGCAGACATACATGTGTAGGACTGTGTGTGTGTGTTTGTGCCTGTGGAAGCCTAAAGTTGATATTAACAGTCTTTGATTGCTCTCCATTTTATTGAGGCAGTCTCTCAGCTGAACCTAGAGCTCTCAGATACTGGCTCAGCTAAGGATTGTTCCTGGGACCCCTACCTCCTCCCACCTCTTACAGGTGAGGCTGCCACACCCACCCAGAAGAATTTACCTGGGTTCTGGGGAGCCAGACTCTGGTCTTCATGGTTATGTGGCAAATGTTTTATTTGCTAAGCCATTTCCCCAGTTTTTTAAAAAACCCAACAGTGTATCATCATCTTGATTTCCTCCAATTATCATCATAGGGTTTATATGTGGTTGGAGACTTCTTTCTTTGCTATTATCTGGCAAATGATAAATTCACTTTAGAGGTTCCTAGTATTCCTCAGGTGAAAGTGTAAAAGATATTCCTTATCACACGGGAAAATCATCTTCGATAGAAAGGCCCATGAAAGTGATTGTTAATAAGGGAAAACTTTTTCGGAGTCTATGGAACTCAGTGTACCATTATTTTTGAAACAGTAAGATATGGAGGCCATTTCTTTACCAGTTAAGCACTCAGTATGTGCCAGAGGTACTCAGTATCTAGTGGGAGGCTAAACTTTTGGAGGTTTTAAGACTGTTAATGTAACAAACTCATGAATATTTTTGCAATGTACAGGATTTGCCTTTTCTTTTTCAAGAATGTGCATCACTCGATTTTTTTTTCAGTCTAAGCATTGCATTTTATGGGTAAGGAGAAGGAGAGAAAGAGGGCAAAGCAGTGGCATACTCCTTTCTTATTCACTGATCAGATTCTTAGCAGCTGCCTCTTGGATTTTTGCTTTTCACAAAGGAATTACTTTTCTGCCCACTAATTACTTGTCCGATTGAAGATATCCCACTCATACTAAACAGAAGCATCCTGGGTTAAGAATCACTTGTCTAATTTAGCTATCTGTTCAAGGGCAATATGAGTCCTAAACTGTAGCCGGGCTTCCATGGAATAGTCTTTATAGTTCTTTATGCAGTCTAGGTGTTTTGTTGCACTGGCATAATCTCCTTTCAGATAATGCAGCATTCCCAGTTCATAGTAACTATATGGCACCAAATAGCGATCGTACTTTAACATTTTCTCCTTCCTTATGACACGGATAAAGTAGTGTTCCGCCTTCAAGTGTTTGCCCAAGTGCTTCAGGCACAGACCTTTCAGCAGATTTAGCAAACTCACGTCATCTGCGCTGTACTCCTCACTTGGGTGCTCACTCAGAAGGTCTTTCCCTTTGTCAATTATTGACAGCCAACTTGAAATAAGCTCCAGTTTCTTGCTCATGACTCGGAAGCCACTCCAGGCGTAAATGAATTCCAGAAGGGGCTGTGCTGTAAACCACCCTGTCGTAGTACCGTAGCGCTGGCTTTTCTCAGCAATAAACTTTTCTATTGGCACAGAAGAGCCGAAAAATTTGATTCTCAGGCTATCCACATGTAAGAAGACCGTGCTCATTTTCTCATGTTCTGAGCTCACAGAGTCAGGAGGAAGCAAGGCCAGTATTATAGCTTTGCTGTATGCATATATTGCCTTCGACCACCTGCTATGTTGAGATAGTAGATTGGCATAGTTGTATGCTTGCTTCCAATTCTGCAGAAAAATGTGGCACCACATGAGTTCCCAGAAACAGAGGTGGTGAACCTGCTTCCATTCATTCTGAGTAATAATGCACTCTTGTAACTTTAGCTGTGCGTTTTCAAAGTTTCCACTTAGCATGCTAAAACGTGCACGAAAAAATTTAAGTACAACGCAGTTGGGGAATTTCTCAAGGTAGACTAGGAAGAGACTCTCCGTAGCAGTAGTGGAAACCTTTTCAACACCAACAACTACACACACATAATTGTAATAAAATAGAAGAGTGAAAACACTTAAAATGTTATTTATGTGGGGCTCTGATGCACTCTCATGAAGCAAAGCCAGGCCCACTTCTCTGTCTCCAGAATAGCCAACAACATTGAGAAGCTTCAGTGACCGTGGTGGTACAAGTGAAAACATCAGATTGAACACTCCAAGTCCAAATTTCACCCCTCCATCCAGATGTCTGTGCGTTTTACTTGGGTTGTCAGGCATAAGGGCTAAGACCTGTTGGCAGTCTTTGTATATTTGATAGCTTGACCCAAAGTTGATGCTGCTTTTAAGAAAATTCAACAAACTGTCATCCTGTATAAATGTTATGGCAGACTTCAAGATCAGACACTCAGCATAACAGACTTCTGCATGTAATTCCTCTTCTTTGATAGACTTTATTCCCTGCCTACTCACTAGGCGAGATAACGTCATTATCCTGGGCTTTTTCCGGAAATTGTTGCAGGTTTTCAAAGCATCCTTTGCAGCAGTAATTCCGATCTGAATATCCTGTGGCTCAAAGGTCAGGATGGCCTTGACAACCATAAGCATACTGTATATTAGGGCATGGTACGGGCTGTGTTTTGACCATGGGTGAATAAGTTTGATGGCATCTGAGAATCTGTTATTTAGAAACAAATACAATCCAGTTGTGCATTCTTCCAAGGATGAAAAAAGGCTCATTGTTGTTGCCACAGGGATAATTTCATGGGCATCCTCAAACTTCTCCTCTGGCTCACTTTCTCTTAGACTGAGTGATCTACTTATTCTGGCCATTCTATCGCTTTCCCCTTCCTTTATACTATTTAACATGTTCTCATCATTCTCATTTCTTTGCAACTGTGACATATTTGCTTCCTCGATAAGAGTTAGTAATATCTGAAGTGGAGTTGCAATGAGAGTAGCTGCTGAACTCCTGACCAAGGTCTCTTCTTTCACACAAAGCTCAGTCTGAAGTGTTGCTGTTAAAATGGAGGCAAATGCAAGACTAGCTGTGAGATGCAGCATTAGGGTATTCTCTAATGATCTACATCAAACAAGGAGAGGATCGCTTTATGTACCCAGGAAATGCATTTCTGAAAAGTTCATCTAGAATGTGCTAAAGAAAACTAAGCACTGCAAAGTAAAGCCTTTGTAAGCAGCAGAGATGTTCTGTGCCTACTTAGTCACTGTACACATTGTGTTTTGTGCTACAACTCTACTGTGATAGCTGCACAGTCTCTCAATAGGAGATGCTTAATCTCAGGGTTTCTCTCTTTTTCTTTTCTCTATTCTTTTTTTAAAATTTAAGTAGGGGAAGGGGGTCGAGAAGAAGGAAGGAATATAGAAATAATAGGTAAGGGTAGATTATTGAATCTGCTCTTCAACTTAGACCTATTGTTATTCCCAAAATAGTCTATTTCTGATACATTTATATAGTATTTCATATATGGACACAAATTTAAGGTTAATTTTTCAGGTTTTTAAATCCTACATTTCTTTTCTTTTTTAACATTTATTTATTACTTCAAGTTACATCTCCATTACCACCCCTCCCTCTACCCCCCTCCCGGTAAGCTTAATTTTTGATGCACATAATGTATGTATATTTCAACTCCTGTATAAGATATTGTGCCTATGCAACTCATTTAAAAAGAAATGTTTACTTCCAATCCCTTTATAAACTGCTTTTACAAACTGTTTAGGATAGTTATAAATACAAGTTAATAGTTATTCAATCAAATTCATGTCATGTAGGATGCTGGTCTAGTTTATCACAGATACATACATCCTAGGTTGAACAGATAGTAAAATACTAGAAACAAGCAATGTCTGCCTGTTCAAATTTACTATGGATATAGATAAATAGATGGATGTCTTCAAAAGTCTCAGAGACTTAGAGAATATGGCTTTATTATTTTAAGGATTCTTTAACTTAAAACATGTCAGCTCCTGACAGCACCCATTTGACTTGAAAGATGATGAGCAGCAAAACATCTCCATCAGGAGATGGTTTCTACTGGGCAAGAATGCCCCTGCTCTCTCAGCAGACAAATTGCTGTGCAAAATGGACAAAACTTGGATGAAGGCTAAGTCGACTGCCTAGCTCTACCAAGACAGAGTAAACAAATCCTTCATATTTCTTGCTTCACAATTAAGTCTATCAGATATACTTGGCCAGAAGGCTAAAGATGATGCTCCAAATTTATCTAGAGATATTTGGGACTGTCCAGGCAGTTAACTCTATATGTCATTTCTATCATTTTGGAAGCTGCTTGCTTGTACTTCCTGCTTATGCAGATAATAATTTTATCCCTTCTCAAGTCTCTGATGGGGTTTAGGACTAGATAATTATAGTCTCACAGTTGGACTTACATTGTTTAGGATTTAAGATGATGTTTTTAGGGGCTGGAGAGATGGCTCAGTGGTTAAGAGCAGTGGCTGTTCTTTCAAAGGACCCTGGTTCAAATCCCAGCACCCACATGGCAGTTCACAGCTGTTTGTAATGGCTGGGTGTGGTGGCGCACACCTTTAATCCCAGCACTTGGGAGGCAGAGGCAGGTGTATCTCTGTGAGTTCAAGGCCAGCCTGGTCTACAAAGTGAGTCCAGGACAGCCAGGCTGTTACACAGAGAAACCCTGTCTCGAAAAACCAAAAAAAAAAAAAAGTAAATAAATAAATAAATAAAAGATGTTTTTTAGATCTAGATAGAAACATGCTTTTTCATCTTGTTTTTTTTTTCCTGCCTCTGCCTCCCGAGTGCTGGGATTAAAGGTGTCCACCACCACACCCAGCTTAGAAACATGTTTTTAGGTTGATAAATTCAAAATATGATAGAAAGTGATTTAGGTACAAAATTTTAGACTCACCACAATAGGATAGATGATGTTTTCTTCAAGATTGCCAAATATAAACTAAACATTGTAATTGTAATCTTTATATATGGTTTTCCTGATTGTTTCATAATTGTTCTTACTGTATGTAGTTTATTATATATATATATATATTTTTTTTTGGTTTTTCGAGACAGGGTTTCTCTGAATATCTCTAGCTGTCCTGGACTCGCTTTGTAGACCAGGCTGGCCTCGAACTCACAAAGATCCGCCTGCCTCTGCCTCCCAAGTGCTGGGATTAAAGGCGTGCGCCACCAACGCCCGGCTTATTATTATTATATATATTTTATATACACATATATATGCGCCTTTTTATTAGACAGAAAAGGGGAATTGAATTGTTAGGGTGATCTGGAAGCTGCTTGTATTCAAATATTGTTTGCCCCAGTCTTCCTTACTATTTGAGCAAACACTCACATATACCAAGTGATATTGTATAACCTTGCTAAGTCATCTCTGACTGGCTGAATAAAGTACCTACAGCCTGGGCTGAACAGTAAAGAGAGGTAAGGTGGAGCAAAGGTTCAGGGTTTTGTGGGAAGAAGAAGACCCGAGCAGTTGGTGAGGAGGAAGGAGGAGAGACACCATGAGTCAGCCTGGAAGAGAAGTGCACATAGCCACGAGGCCACTTCACTTAAGGGAACCAGACCAACTGGAACATGTGCAAGTATTTATGGGGATTTTGGCTGGGAGGTAGAAAGTTAGCTTGGAGGGTTAAGATCTTCCCAGCCCCGCCGGGCGGTGGTGGCGCACGCCTTTAATCCCAGCACTTGGGAGGCAGAGACAGGCGGATCTTTGCGAGTTCGAGGCCAGCCTGGTCTACAAAGTGAGTCCAGGACAGCCAGGGCTACACAGAGAAACCCTGTCTCGAAAAACCAAAAAAAAAAAAAAAAGATCTTCCCAGCCCCAGTGCATAGTGCTTATTAAAAATCTAGCAGGTCTCTGTGTGTTTATTTAGTAAAAGACAGGTTAAGGAATAACCCCACCACCTTAGTAATCATATGTATCAATTATTAATATTAGTAACTCATTGTACAAAGAATCTTATTAGAAAGGATACCTATATAGTTCTCTAGTTCAGACTGAGGAAGGTGTGTATTGTCCAGTCCAAAGAATAAAGATTATTGGAATGAAAAATCCCTCCAAACTATTCTTAATACCGTGCATATATTGTCACTGAAACTAGGTTTTTTTTTTGTTTGTATGTTTGTGGGAGGTGTTGAGACAGGGTCTCTCTACTCAGCTCTGGCTGTCCTGGAACTCACCCTGTAGACCAGGCTGGCCTTAAACTCACAGAGATGCACCTGTCTCTGCTCTTGAAGTGCTGGGATTAAAGGAAAAGGCTCCCATGCCCAGCAAAGAAACACAACTTTTGAACCAGGCAGCGGTGGCACACGCCTTTAATCCCAGCACTTGGGAGGCAGAAGCAGGTGGAGCTCTGTGAGTTTGAGGCCAGCCTGGTCTAGTGAGTTCCAGGACAGTCAACGCTACACAGAGAAACCCTGTCTTACAAAAAAGAAAGAAATGTAATTTTTTTTTTTGGGTTTTTCGAGACAGGGTTTCTCTGTGTAGCCCTGGCTGTCCTGGACTCAATTTGTAGACCAGGCTGGCCTCGAACTCGCAAAGATCCGCCTGCCTCTGCCTCCCAAGTGCTGGGAATTAAGGCGTGCGCCACCACTGCCCGGCTTGAAATGCAACTTTTTTAATAAAGAGAGGAAAAAGGAAAAATATATTTTCTAAAATGTTGATGAGGACCATTTCAGAGGTGTTATTTTAGGGAAATGTTTCAAGGGATTACCAGTTATAATAACTTTGGAAAGCAATATTGATCGCACACATCCTTGAGTTTGCTGTGCTTGGGAGAGCCATGTGGTGCACTGAGAGAAAACTTAATCTTGAAGTGACAATAGCAGTGGGTGGTGCTGAAATGTAGGACAGTGGCAGAGTTCTCGTCTAATGTACACAAGGCACTGGGTTCTATCCCCAACATCAAAAGAGAAGCAGCAAAAAGTGGAATTAAGGGCTGAGTGTGATGGAACCTACCCTTAATCCCAGCACTTGGGAGGCAGAGGCAGGTGAATCTCTGTGAGTTCAGGGCCAGCCAACAAGTGAGTCCAAGATAGCTGGGGCTACACAGAAACCTTGTCTTGAAAAACCAAAAAAAAAAAAAAAACCAAACAAACAAAAAAGGGAACTAAGGATAGTGGCTCTGTCAAGGTTATCCAGAGGTACCTAGGTGACAGCCAGATTTAGCCTGAGGACAAAATTCACCTTCCCCTGGCCTTTACAAAGCTACTCACAAATTGTATCCCATAGAGTCTCATCCTCCACAATTGCTTTCTATGCTTTCTACTTTTAATTACTGAGGCAGAGTCTCTTGCTGGATCCAGAGTTCCCTGATTTTGGGTAATATACCTAGCCAGCTTACTCCAGGGATCCCCTGTTTCTCTCTGCACCCGACCTCTAGGATGACAGGGAGCCAATACTACTGCCCTGCTTTAGTGTGAGTTCTGGAATAAGAACTCCAGTCCTTCATCTTGCACAACAGCACTGTAATGCACTGAGCCATCTCCCCAGCCTTGTTTTACTTTTTTAGGACAGGTCCTTGCAACATAGTTCTAGCTGACCTAGAACATGCTGTATAGATCAGGCTGACCTAAAACTTCCCATGATCCTCCTTTTACTGCCTTCCCAGTGCTGGACTTAATAGGCATGCATTACCATGAGTATAGAATTGGGTTTTTTTTTCTAGTTATTTATTTATGATGTTAGGGATAAAACCTAAGGTCTCATGAGTTTTTATTACTGAGCCTCTCAGAATTTTAAAATGTTTTTGGGGATTGGGAATGACTGAAGATTGAACCTCGGGCCTTACACATTTAAAAAAAAAAAAGGCTATCTAATTGAGCTATATCACTGAACTGTATGAATGCTCAAATTCCTTATATAAATTACCATATAACTTTCATATCCTCCTGAGGACTTTAAATTATTTCTAGATTACTTATAGTAATATACCACAAAAACTGTGTAAATAGTTATGCTGTATTGGATAGGGCAAATTCAGTAGAAACACACATTTTCCCTTGGTTTTTTTTTTTGTTTGTTTGTTTTTTCAAGACAAGGTTTCTCTGTGTAGCCCTGGCTGTCCTGGAACTCACTCTGTAGACCAGGCTGGCCTTGAACTCATATTTTATCTCTGTCTCTTAT
>CAJQZJ010032972.1:2841856-2892611 GCA_907164525.1 Lophiomys imhausi | reverse complement strand
TGGCTAACCTGGAATTCTCAATGTAGACCAGGCTGGCCTTGAACTCACAGAGGCTGGCTCTGCCTCCAGAGTGCTGGGATTTTCCTTATAAAATGACTTTTTTTTTTTACTAAAATACATTAAATTTTAAAAAAATACATTCATTTACTCTGTGTGTATGTGTGAGTGAGTGTGTGTGTGTGTGCCACACACTACTCATGTGGAAGTCAGATGAAAACTGGAATGAGTACATTTTCTCCCACCAAGTGAGTCTTGGGGATCAAACTCAGGTCTTCAAAGATGGCAGCAAGCTCCTTTACCTACTGAGTCATCTTGCCTCCTTTTTAACTTCTTTTCAAAACAGAGTCTCCTTACCTCTGATGGCTCTATTTCTGCCTATAATGAGCTAGCCTCAAACTTCCAGCAATCCTTCTGCATTTACCTCCCCAATGCTGGGATTATAGGCACATGCTGCCATATTAGGCGACTTATTAATTTATGGCAGAATCAAATCATTTCTAGGGCCTAGATCAGTATCAAAGAAAAGTCAATGGTCTTAAACTGTGTTTCTCTAAGTATAACCAACAGCCAGTTACATAGGTGAATCCTCTGTCTAAAGATCATTATCTCGCTGGGCGGTGGTGGCGCACGCCTTTAATCCCAGCACTTGGGAGGCAGAGGCAGGCGGATCTCTGTGAGTTCGAGGCCAGCCTGGTCTACAAAGCGAGTCCAGGACAGCTAGAGATATACAGGGAAACCCTGTCTCGAAAAACCAAAAAAAAAAAAAGATCTCTCATAGAGAAACCTTGAAATTTACATTGTTGACAGTATCCTAAGCAATTCTGTAAACATTAAGTTATTATGTAAACTAGTTTTAAGGGGTTTCAGATGGAAGGGCTCCAAGAATTACCCTATTTTAAACTACACACATTCACCTTTGAACTATCCCTAGGTGCACTGTTCTTTCCTTCCAAAATGGTGCAGCGTAAACTGTTGAATCCTAAACCTAAAATAATCTACCTCTGTGGTTAAGACAGAGGTCAGATCCACTCCTCAGTGTTCTTTCTTCAGAGAAGGAAGAACATGAATGATTTGTCAAGGGCATCAAGATTCCTTACTTTTACATTTTTGGGTTTTCTGTGTATTCTTGGCTGTCCTGGACTCACTCTGTAGACCAGGCTGTCCTCGAACTCACAGAGATCTGCCTGCCTCTGTCTCCTGAGTGCTGGAATTAAAGGAGTGTGCCACCTGGCAATTTACTTTTACATTTTTAAATATACATGTGTTCCTCAGAAAACCTGGCAATTATCTGGATTGTTTTAAACTCCTAATCATCCTTTGCATTAGTTTTTTTCTTCCTAGTTTTACTATCACACTCCCAACTCCCCCACTCCCTCCCCAGTCTTCTATATCGCTGGGGCTATCCTCAAACCCAGGGTTCCCTGACTCAGCTGGTGCTGGAGTTACAGGTACCAGCTGCCACACCCTGCTTTTTGGAAGGTGACCAAAGCTCTTTAGCATTGCTCTCTCTACCTTCATTCATACTTGACTATTTTGAAGTGTATGGAGTATGTGGCTAGTGAGTTCATTTTTTTAAAATAATATGATTAGATTACATATTCTATAAACCTTTCCTTTCCAGAATTCCTAAAAGCATTCTGGGGGATCAGATGACCTTGTGACATATAGAAAAAGAATGAGAGAATGTGGTTGAGCATGGATATTTGGAGTAACCTACAGTGCGTATGTACATGTGTATGTAGATCATACATAAATACACATTAAAAGACCATTGTTTTATTTTATTTTGTTTTGTTTTTTGGTTTTTGTAAACATAGTTTTTTCTGTGTAGCCTTGGCAGTCCTAGAACGCACTATGTAGACTAGCCTGGCCTCAAACTCATAGGGATCTGCCAGTCTGTGCTTCCCAAGTGCTGGGATAAAGGTGTGAGCCACCACTACTCGATAGATTATTTTTTTGTGTGTGTTAAAAAGAGAGAGAGAGCTGTACAAAAGATTTAAACTGCTTGTCTTGTTATAGGATTTTCCTGATCTGACCTAATGGTGACAATAATTTAAAAACAAAACTAAAACAGTGAAGAAAGCAAGATTTAAAAGTGAACTTTCCCTTTGTCTCCTGCATTTGCCTTAGGCACTAGGCACAAGCTCTATTACTGTAAAAAAAAAAAAAAAAAACCCAAAAGTCACCTTTTCCCTGAGCACTCTGAAAGGTGGGAGTAGGAAGAGCTTACAGCAAGATCCTGTTTCAATAAACAAACTCCACCACCAACAAAAATGCCCGTTTAACTCTTTTTTGGAAATGTTAAATTTAGTAAATGAAGATAAATTTTGAAAATTGATGTAAAAAGATTGTGAATACCTTCCCTTCCCCCCCCCCAATTCAAAGACAGGGTCTTTCTTACAGATCAGACTGACCTATAATTTACTATGTAACAACCCAGGTTGGCCCTGAAGATTTTCCTGTCTTAGCTGCAACATCCAATTTTAAAGTGGTAACATAGGCAAGATTTAACAACCACAGCATATTAATAATTACTCAATAGCTTATGTTAGCAGATGTTAGAATATTTGTTGACTTACGTAGATTCATTGAAACTGAATCTGGAGGCTGGCACGCAGGTGGATCTCTGTGAGTTCCAGGCTATGCTGGTCTACAGAGGGAGTTTGAGGACAGCCAGGGATACTCAGAGAGACCCCATGTTGAAAAACAAACAAACAAAAAAGTGAAATTAGGCTTTATACAATTGCTATTCCTTTGGAGAGTATAAAAAATCTTTATAATTTTTGCTTAATGCTTTTCAGAAGAGAAGCAGAAGAACAAAAAACAAGGGCTGGGCATGTAGCTCAGGTTAGAAGAGTGTTTCTCTAGCATGAATAAAAGGCTCTGGGTTCTGTACACAGTGAATCCAAGGCCAACCTGGACTGCAAGCAACCACAAAAGTAAGACCGAGGCAGAACAAATATACTGTATATAGACGGACATTTTGTTGAGACACTCCATAATTTGAAATATTTGAAAATCAATGTGTATATAACTTAAGAATTTAAGAGTCTCCTGCTTTATTGATCAAGTAGGCTTCCTTTCTGTGTACTCTGGCCCTGCATCTCTACACACCAAATAAAGACAAAAAAAGATAAAATACACACCCAAGGATTTCTTCTTTTACATGTAAAATTTCCAACTCTTGAGTATTCCAAGTATTTAAGGCATAATGTCTGTATCTTTTGGTGGTTGATAAAAAGAACAACTGTATTTTTAGAGCTGGATTCTGGCAAATGCGTTGTGTAAAGTCAAAGACAGATTTTAAGCAACTCTAATATAGAGATGAGAATTTCGCTGGGAATGGTTGTTCACGCCTTTAATCCCAGCACTGGCGAGGCAGAGGCTAGACTATACAAAGTGAGTCCAGGACAGCCAGGGCTGTTATATATAGATACCGTCTCGAAAAATCTAAAAAAAAAAAAAAAAAAAAATCAAGCAGGTCATGATGGCACACGACTTTAATCCCAGCATTTGTGAGTCAGGTGGATCTCTGTGAGTTCAAGGACAGTCAGGTCTACAGTGAGTCCAGGACAACCAGGAATACACAGAGAAAATCTGTCTCGAAAAAAAAAATTTTTTTTTCCACTTAACTTGATATATATTGAGCGGCTGAGCTGTAAAAACCCAAAGCAGTATAAGGGAAAAATAAATTACTTTGTGCTTCAGATGCAAGTAATTTAAGAATTGTCTTGGTTCAGTATGCTTGCAAACTTTTACAGTTTTGCCACAATTTTAACATTGCCAGAACCCCTTCCCTGCAACTCTTATCTTTTTGTTCAGCAAACTCCCAAAGATTTAGCTCAAACTTGGTGACAAATCAGTGACTGACTGGTTAAGGGACTCTCAGTGCAAATAGGAGAGGTATTATCCAGAATCCCCGAGGGAGGTCACCCCTTTTGAGGCCTGTGATGCAATGACCATTACGCAGAGCGGCGGGGTAAGGGGCGTCTTCACTCTAGTCACAGTCTAATTACCTCTGATGAGCCTCAAAGATCACTGAATAGCAGACTAGGCCAGGTACCCCAAACCGAAAGGTGGCGACCGCGACATCAGCGGTTAAATGTTACAGACTTTCACAGATCGTTCTAATGACCGGTACTAAGGTTACTAGCGCTGTCAGTTCCTAGATTAAAAAGAAGAGGTAGGAGGGTTGGGAGAAGGGAAGGAGGTTCCGTAGAGTTCATGAAAGGGGAAGGGGAGGGGAAGGCTAGATGCCGCCCGAGGGCCACAGGTTTCTGGACAAGGTCTTGGCGTTCCTATGGAAACGTATCCTTCCGCCTGCACCAGAATCGGCCTCTTAGTTCCCTCCGCTCCGCCTCTAGGCTTCCGCCCAGCTCCTTTGTGCCGCGCAGAACGTTGACACAACGCATGCGCAAAAAAAGAATCCCCTCCCCCCCCCCCCCCCCCCCGTGTATATAAGCGCGAATCCGGCCTCTTCCTTGTAGTGCCGCCGGGACCGTTGGCGAGGGAGGTATAGTTGCCGTTTCCGTGTTACTCGCGCTGTGAGTACTGCGAGCTAGAGCCGAGTACGCGGGCCGGCCATCATGTCACGTTACGGGCGGTATGGAGGAGGTAAGCGGCCAGGCCCCAGGGGAGGGCGGTGCGCTTCGCCGACTGAGCGGAGCGAGGCCGCAGGGCTGGCGCGGCGGTTGGAGACGGTTATTCCGCGTGCGTAATGGCGGCTTAGGCGCACGCCGTAGGAAGCCAGCCCGAGGCCGCGGGGGCGGGGTGTAGGAGGGACAGCGGGACTGGAGGGCGTGTGTGCGACGTAGCGCCCGGGCGCTGGTGGGGCCTTTTGGCGGCCTGGCCAGTCGGAAGCCCGGTGGGGTGGGCGCCGTGGCCTGGCCCTTGCCGGCTCGGCCGCCCGCCCCCAGCCCCCCGCCCTCCGCGGCCGCGGCTGCCATTTTGAGCACATTGACGACCGTGGTGGCGCATTTCCTCAAAGCGCTTTTCCCGCCACTGGAGCGGGGAGATGTGGGCGTTGAGATCCGGGTTGGAGGGGAGACGGGACGAAACCGGCAGCTGGAGTTGAGGGACTGGGCGTGAGGGAGAGAAAGAAATTTGCGACCACCAACGGCTTTTTTTCCCCCCCATTTTTTTTTTGTTTTTTTTTTCGAGACAGGGTTTCTCTGTGAACAGCCCTGGCTGTCCTGGACTTGCTTTGAAGACCAGGTTGGCCTCGAACTCACAGAGATCCGCCTGCCTCTGCCTCCCGAGTTCTGGGATTAAAGGCGTGCGCCACCACGCCTGTCTCTCCCCCATTTTTTTTTTAAAGCCGTTTCAAGCGTGGCTTTTGGCTCTGGGCGGGGACGTAGGTGAGCCTACGCCTACTGTGGAAGGCAGGAACCGGGGCGGCCCCCGGGATCCCTCGTGGACCTCTCGCCCGGCCGGGCCTGGGGAGTCCGCGCGCCGGCCCGCCTAGGGGGCTGGGCGGGGCCGCCCCACCCCACCCACAGGCCTCTAACATACCATGCTCTTTTGCATGGTTTCTCCAGGGATGCCGTCCTGTAAGAACGCCCGAACTTGGTCACGAGGCTGGCTCCCAGGGTTTCACTGGGCTCAGATTTAAAATGTAGTACTCGACTAGCGCCAAATGAAAGGAACCAGGCACTGTGGCGCACGCCTTTAGTCCCAGCCGCCTAAGGGAGGCTGCGGCTTGAGTGATGTATAGATAAAGATCTGTAGTGTGGCTCCGTAGTGGAGCATTTAGCAGGCTCAAGGGTCTGCAAGACAAAACGTGTACTTTGCACAGCTTTTTGAGGATGGGCTGTTTTAAAGAAACGAACCTCAAACTTGAGACACACTTTGAATAACATTTGTTGTTTGCCTTTTTAAACAGAAACCAAGGTATATGTTGGTAACCTGGGAACTGGTGCTGGTAAAGGAGAGTTAGAAAGGGCATTCAGTTACTATGGGCCCTTAAGAACTGTATGGATTGCCAGAAACCCTCCAGGATTTGCCTTTGTGGAATTTGAAGATCCTAGAGATGCAGAGGATGCAGTTCGAGGATTGGATGGGAAGTAAGTGGGTTATTCTAAAATTTCTTTAAAATATTCCTGTGGACTAGATAGTCTTGGTGCTAATCATAGATTCTCTGGAGGTGTGCATTATTTTTTGATAGTGTCTCCAGCTTATGCTGGCCTGGAACTCAACCATATAGCTCAGGTGGTGGTTGGCCATCCTGTCAGCCTCTCAAGTGATGCCATTACAGGCACGTGATAATTTTAAGATTTAAGTCTAAAGATGGAATCTGGAGAGCTTTGTAAAACAGACAACAAAATTTGAAGGGGGAACAAGTAGTTTGTTGGTTCTTTTTTAATTTAGAAGTCACTTGTATATTTTGACATTAGCATCTTCATACTGTTTTGTAGGGTGATTTGTGGTTCTCGAGTGAGGGTTGAACTATCGACAGGCATGCCTCGGAGATCTCGTTTTGATAGGCCACCTGCCCGTCGTCCCTTTGATCCTAATGATAGATGCTATGAGTGTGGTGAAAAGGGACATTATGCTTATGACTGTCATCGCTATAGCCGTCGAAGAAGAAGCAGGTATTTAATTAATGAAGGAATGGTTGGTATTCTAGTTAATCAAAGTAATTCTTTTATTAGCAAGGCAGAAACTAGTGTTTTTCTATAAACTTGAATGTTAATTGTACAGGTGTATTTTACAATTTTTGTTTAATTAAAAATGTTAATATATTAATAATCAACCTGGTCAAAACCTTTCAGGTTTCTTCGTTTGAGTCAGTCGCCTTGATTCAGAATGTCACGAGCCTTATGATATCATGCTGAGGCGCCTTGCAAATCCGACAATTAAGATCCTCCTAGACCTTGAGGTGATCAGCATAAGAGGCCAGATCCCCTCGAGTCATCTACACCTAGCTTCACCTTATTCTTTAAAGGGCAGAAAATTTGAGTCGGTGATCGCCGTAACAGTAAATTTGGCTTACAATTGGGGGCCCCCCTCCGCTTTAGAAAGAGGAACACCAGATTGACCACATTCCCAACTAGAAAAATCTTCTTGCGTCAATCAAGCCTCACCTGGCTCTTTTGGCTGTCAGTTTGATCGTCGTTAGATTGAAGAAAACATCTAGATGCAGCGATCGGCTATAGATACTTCTAGATCGTCTAGATCTACTAGACCTACTACTAGACCATGGGCCAAAGAGGGTCGACCTGCAAACTTGCAAGGTTTATTTTAAATACACATTATGGCGTTTTATATTTTGTAATTCTAAGTTGTAATTCAGCTTTTAACAAATCTTTTTTTAGGTAGTAAAAAAAAAACTTAATAGGCCCTGAGTTTTTCCAAATGAGATACTAAATTTTAAATAGTTTTGAGATTTGATTTCAGCAGAGGTACACAAACACTAAAACTGAGTTATCGTCTAATATTTTGTATTTTTCTAACTTGAAAAATAGGTCACGATCTAGATCACATTCCCGATCCAGGGGAAGGCGATACTCTCGCTCACGCAGCAGGAGCCGTGGAAGGAGGTGAGAAATCTTGTGAAATTCACATTTTAACAAGTTGGGGTGGGGAAGAGATGGGCTTAGAACTTCTTTTAATTTTTAGGTCAAGATCAGCATCTCTTCGACGATCAAGGTCTGTGTCTCTTCGTAGATCAAGATCAGCTTCACTCAGAAGATCTAGGTCTGGTTCTATAAAAGGATCGAGGTATTTCCAGTATGTAACATTTTTTTTTTCTGCTTACTTGTAGATGGATTGTCACATGTTAATGACACAGTGAAGTATCTTACTTCAAATGAGGTGCTTCAGAATATTTGAGGTGTAAAGGTTAAGTGTGGTCCTACCTGTACTCCTATCACTTAGACTAAGACTGAAAATCAGGAGGATTAACTTCGACCTGGGAGTTTGAGGACAGAAAAGAAAAAGTAAATTAATTATTCCAGTGAATAATCTGGGCAGGCTGAAGAAAATGTTTGGCTAAAGATCTTGCCACCAAACCTGATAACTCGTTTGGTCTTGGAACTCACATAAAGGAGAGAACCAATTCCCACAAGTTGCTCTTTGGCTTTTAGAAAGTTGTGGCATTTGTCTACTCAAACACAGTCTCAATAAATGAATGTAAAATTTAAAACATTTTTAGAGGGGCTGGAGAGATGGCTCAGCGGTTAAGAGTATTGGCTGTTCTTCCAAAGGACCAGGGTTCAAGTCCCAGAACCCACATGGCAGTTCACAGCTTTATTTAATTGCCCGGCATGGTGGTACACACCTTTAATCACAGCACAAGTTCAAGGCCAGCCTGGTCTACAAAGTGGGTCCAGGACAGCCAGGGCTACATAGAGAAACCCTGTCTCAAAAAGCCAAACAAAACATTTTTGGAATGAGTATATTTGAGACTCTGAAAGGTATATAGGATCTACCTGCCTCTTGGTTTTTCAAGACAGGATTTCTTCTGTATAGCAGTAGGGGCTGTCCTGGACTCACTTTGTAGACCAGGCTAGCCTTGAACTTGCAGAGATCCACCTGTCTGCCTCCTAAGTGCTGGGATTAAAGGTGTGCACAACCATGCCTGGCTCTGCCTGGCTCTTTATTTTCCCCTCGAGACAGGGTTTCTCTGTGTGTATTCCTAGGCTGTTCTAGACTCACTTTGTAGACCAGGCTGGCCTTGAACTCACAGAGATCCACCTGCCTCTGCCTCCCGAGTGCTGGGACCAAAGGTGTCTGCCTTTTAAGGCTGGTATTAAATATGTTTGCCATCACCAGCTGAATGGGGATTTTTAACCTTACATTTGGATTCAATGTATTTAAGTGAACTCAACTTTACTCCCATTGTAGAGGGCTTTAAAAAGTTATAAAATATATTTTATGAATAAGGAATTTGTATTACAGGTGAAGTCGATGTATATAAAAACCAATGGGTTTTATTTATTGCTGTTCAATACTCAAAACCTTTTAAGTACAGTAATTTAGGAATTGATGAATTTGAGAAAATTACTAAACCACATCAATTTAACTATGGGGTCCCAAGGGTTTTTTTGCTTGTTTTTGTTTTTCAAGGCAGGGTTTCTCTGTGTAACAGCCCTGGCTGTCCTGGACTCACTTTGTAGACCAGGCTGGCCTCGAACTCAACAAAGATCCGCTTGCTTCTGCCTCCCAAGTGCTGGGATTAAGGTTTTTAAGAGATACATGGTCAGCTTAACTTGATTTGACAAAATAAGGACCTTCAACCAACTATGATAGCAAGAATAAAAAGTCAAAACATAGCCATTTTCTCAGGTGGAAACCTGTTAATCTTGGTTATTAATGTTTGAAAATGGGACTGTGCTTGCACAAGAATAGTGATCAGTGATGTATGGTGGAAGGGCAGGTATTTGAAATCTTCCTGTCAGATCACTTGTACTACATTGCCTCTGTAAGGCAAGGGTTGTGTAGCAGTTGTCTCTGCTCTTCTGTCTACTACCTGGAAATGTGCTCAGTTATAAAGGAGTTCTTGTGTAATTGTGTCTCCTTTCCTTTTTATTAAGATCCCGCTCAAGGTCGAGATCAAGATCCAGGTCTATTTCGCGACCGAGAAGCAGGTAGGGTCAGATTTTATCTGATTCAGTTCTCTTACAATTATATAGCACCAATATCCAAAGAGTTCAAAGTATTGTAAATTATTGAGACTTGGGTGTTAGCCCAAAGCTTTGAGTGTTAAGTAGAAATGACTATATCCTGTTAACCCAACTGAGAATTTCATTTATACATGGCCTATTAGCCAAATTCATGGAGAAGTTAATGTTACGTGACAACATTTTACTTTAGATGTTAAGAGGCCATAAAAGTTGTAGGTGCATAGAGAAGTATTCTGAAAAAATGTGCTTTATAGCAAAATGTAAAAGATGAACTATAATAATATAGCAGTTCACTCATTTTATGGAAATGTAGGCCCTTTAAGATTGGCTTTTTAAAGGAAATGGCACTGAAATTTTAGCTGCAATGTGACATTTTAATTGTAAGATAATTTGGGTGTTTGTTATGTAGTAGAACGAAGAGATTCGTTAGTGCTTTTTCTTACTAGAATTTCTCATGTTTTAACAGCCGATCAAAATCCAGATCTCCAACTCCTAAAAGAAGGTAAGCTAAATGTTTTGTTCCCAAATCTTCTCAAAATGTGGCCTCTTGGAGAACTTAACTGCCCACTTTTAGTGGTCTTTGAACTCTTTGGAGAATTGGTGCTGTATAGATTGGGTACATTTTTAAGTGATGGCTTTCTATTTTTGTATTAGTTAAAACTTTAGTTGGAAATAAATGACAATAAATGCTAGGGAAATTTAAGGTGTTTTAGTCATGAGTTGTAGGAATGTCATTCTTAAGCTTTTTTTTTTCTCATATGTAGTAGCTGAACAATGTTCACATAATGAAAAACATAAATCTTGAAAATAGTTGCAAATTGAAGTATTGCAACTAAATTATTCCTTCCCATTGCCCCTTCATTACCCCACCCCAAACTTCAAATAGTTGTTCTAATTTAATTGTAACTTTGCAGTTTTGACTGGAATAGTTCTTAAGAGTCTAATTCTGGGGCTGGAGACATGGCCCAGTGGTTAAGAACACATACTGTTCTTTACAGAACAAGTACAACCTAGCACCCGTGTCCGGTGGGGGATCTGATACCTCTGACCTTTCCAGGTACTTGAATTCATGTGCTCATAGCCCACACATGTGTAATTAAAATAAGAATCTTTTTCAGCCGGGCGGTGGTGGCGCACGCCTTTAATCCCAGCACTTGGGAGGCAGAGGCAGGCGGATCTTTGTGAGTTCGAGGCCAGCCTGGTCTACAAAATGAGTCCAGGACAGCCAAAGATACACAGAGAAACCCTGTCTCGAAAAACAAAAAAAAAAAAAAAAAAAAAGAATCTTTAAGAGCCGGTAGTGGTACACACCTTTAATCCCAGCACTTGGGAGACAGAGGCAGGCTGATTTCTGTGTGTTCAAGGTCAACCTGGTCTACAGGGTGAGTTCCAGGACAGCCAGGGCCACACAGAAACCTTGTCTCAAAAAACCTAAGAAAAAAAAACTTGTAAGAAGTTGATACCAAGCAAGATCAGAAGGGGATATATAAATTACTTATGTTTAGGTCTTTGGCCTAAGGAATTTAAACCCTTTGAATGTATTGAAATACTGAATTGCGCTAACTAGTACACAAGAAGGGAAGCTTCATTACACTAATGGTTCCAAACTTAATGTTTTTCTTTTTAGTCGTTCCCCATCAGGAAGTCCACGCAGAAGTGCGAGTCCTGAAAGAATGGACTGAAGTTCTCAAGTTCACCTATTAGGGAAAAGTTATTTTGTTTACATTATTATAAGGGATTTGTTATGTCTGTAAAGTGTAACCAAGGAAGGATCATCAACCATCTAATCAAAATTGATCTGGATTATTACTCTGTAAAATTCACAGCAGTAAGATATTGTTTTTGTTGAATGTATTAACATCTTATGGTCTGAAAATGGGTTTTGGCACATTTAAATAAAATGTTTCTAACTAGATTTTTTTTGATTTGTGTTCAATATTAATACTTTTCAATTGGGTAAGCATCAGGTATTAAGACAATTGTTAATTGACCATATATATTTATATGGGCCTGTATTCAAAGTTTAATGGTGTTGGTTAAGTACTAAACATCATTAACTGTTCTATACATAACACTGATGAGGATTTTTGAAAATTACATTTTACCCTTGTGCCTTTGGGTAAGATGATGCTCTTGAGTCCTCTTAATATCGTGAATGCATCGTGGCAGATCTGTAACAGAATTGGTGTTAAGTAGAAGTCAAATTAACAATCTCAAATTGTCAAGCTAGAGGGACCACTGATTTAGCCTACAAATGGGTGCATGACAGAAACTTAAGAGTTACTAAAGTAAATGTCATTAAGAAGTAGAAACTGACTTTTAGAGGCTGAGATTTTATATTAGCTGTATGGTTTTTCAGACTATTAGGATGATTCTGCTCACTGTACTTTTTTTTTTCTTTCAAACAGCCAATTTAACACCAAAAAAATGCATGTTTGAAAAATTGTCTGAATTTGGAACAAAACCTTGTAAACCAGCTTTGCAAAATTACCCAGCCCCAATACTCTTCCTTTGAGTGGATGGCCTTATCCTGTATAAAAACCTGTTAATATCTAAGCTAGATTTTGCAGTTGCTGACAACAGACACTGTTCTATTTTGCCAGGCTGGTATAAAGAGATGTCAAGCAAAAATGTTAATGAGACAACTATTTTGTAAACCTTAAACATATTTAGCATTTCATGTAGCTAAATTTTTGTTTTTTTTTGTTTTGTTTTCCTCTTTTGGTAGTATCTGGTAGACCTTAGAATGGTATACCCAGTAAGTTCTTATTCAGACTTTAAATATATTAAGCATAATAGGGCAGTAGTGATCATTTTTTGAGTGGTTTTTTTTGGACAAGCTTTTTACTACATTTCTTAGCCTTGGTGTAAAAACAAGTAGCACAGGAGTCTGTCCTTGTCCGTTTTAGGCTTTTTCAATGAAGTTGTCTTCATAGTATTGCAACTTGAATGCTGGTCTGCCTCATTTATTTGGCTGAATGATCACTAGTGTGTTGAAAGTCATTTGGATTCTTTGTTTTTAGAACTTGACTGGTTGAATACATGGTATGAAGCTATGTGTAATTGGCAGACTTATGTGTTGCACTTGGTTAGCTTTAATTGTTCTGTATTTGATAAAAAGTTTGTTCAATAAATCTTCAGAGATTGAACAAATAATCCTGATATATTCAGTCTTTGGAAGTATATCTAAGCCAAAAGTTACAATCAACCCTGTAGCTTTTTAAGATTAACTAGTAACATTCTAGATAGAATAGCCTGAAGGGATGGGATGGAGTAAAAAAATCATCCCGGTTCTACTGGCTGTATAGGCCAGTATGCTTCTGTTTCATGGGTACACATCTTAATGACAGTTCCAGTCGGTATGGTACGGTGTAGTACACTGTTTTAAAATTGTAAGTTGCTGTGACCACCACTACTAGAGAGACTGGAAAAGCGCTGTATTTCGTTTAATTTTTATCTTAACACTGACTAGTTCAGTAGCCCAGGCCCTATTTTGAATATTCGTTGGTATAATTTTAGCCTTTGAGTAATGGAGCCATGAAAATCAGGGGCCCATTCTAGGATACATAGTGCATTGGCATAGGACATACCTGCATTGGCATTCTGGAGGCTGAGGCAGAAGGATCTTGAGGTGGAGTCTAGCCTGGGAGGGCTACAGGCCTGAAACAACTCTAGTTCCCTCCCTACCTCCTCCAGGGTTTGTGTAGCTGTAGCTGTTCTTGAACTCACTGCAGAACAGGCTGGCCTTAAACTCAGTGACCTGTTGGGTATAGAATAAGGGAGCATAGAGCCCCCCATCAGGCTTTGAGCAACTATGTCAAGGGACTAGCTAGGCCTTTCTTCTCTCCCTGCACCCCCAAAAGGTTTCTCTGTGTAGCCCTGGCTGTCCTGGACTCACTTTGTAGACCAGGCTGGCCTTGAACTCACAGAAATCCACCTGCCTCTGCCGAGTGCTATGATTAAAGGTGTGTGCCACCACACCCGGCTAGGCCTCTCTCTTTAAGGTTTATGTATTGTAGCTGCTTCAGAGAAAGACTGTTGGATTCCCTGGGATACAGGTGGTTGTGAGCCACCTGATGGATGCTGGGAACCTGTCTCTCCAGCTCCTTTGGTTTTGTAAGTTGACAAGGCCCAGAAAGTATCAAATAGTTTATCAGGAAAGACAAGCAAAGATAGTCTCATAACTGCTTGTTCTCAAAACTGACCTTGAACAACTTGAGTGCTGCGATTATAAGCAGTGGCCACTGTTCCTGCCTGACCAGAGCTTTTTAATTTTTTTTTTTTTAAAGACTCCATGTAGCCTGGCTGTCTGGAACTCTATAGACCATGCGTATGCATCACCAGGCCTGCCAAGAGCTTTTAATTTTAAAATGAAAGAAGCAGTAGTAAACAGATTGAACGCTTAGAGAAAGTTCCTGCTTAACTGGAACACATCGAGTTAGGTGTAAACTCAGCATGAGGTTTTGAAACTTGGTCAGTTTAATGAAATTACTGAAGGAAATAGGAAGGTCTCCACAAGATTGCTATTACCTCAATCTGGGTTCAGAAATTAGTACTTTATTCTGGTTTATTATCTGGTGGAAGATAAGGAACATATAAATTGTGGTTTTTGAACCCTTTGTTAAGTTGCAGGCTGGCCTCAAGTGATCCTGCTGCTGCCCTGTATAATGACTCCCCAGTAGAGGAAGATAGATTTTTCAGTCAAGAATACAAGTAACCATGCTTCCCTACTATATCCTCTCAAGCATTCAGTGTGCTTATAAGAAATGGCCAACTTTTCAAGAGACCTTACATTCCCAGCAGAAAACTGCCTAGTTGCTGTTGCTCCTCTTCCTTTGTAAATATTCTGGATTTTGCCGAGTAAGTGTGTAGTGGTGTTAGAGCTTTTCATTTCTCTGACCTGCTGGTGGAGCATTTTCTGTGCTGTGGAGCATCTGTGTTCAGTATTTCCTTTGGTGAAAGATCTATTAAGGGGCTTAGGCTTTTTATTTAGTAGTTATTTTTAATGTAGATGAGTGTTTTGCTCATCTGTGTTGTATGTGTGTGTACCACATGTGTGCCTAGTGCCCATAGAGGGGTCAAAAGATGGCCTTGTCTTGGGCAGCTGGAGTTACAGATGGTTGGAAGCTACAGTGGGTCCTGGGATCTGAAACCAGGTCCTGCAAGAACAACAGTGCTTTTCACTGCTAAGTCATTTCTCCAGCATCCCTTTTTGCTTGGTTTTGCGCAGCATATTGTCACTGGCCTGCAATTTGCTATGTAGACCAGGCTGGCCTTGCATTGGTCCACCTAACCTTTGCTGGGATTTCTACATAGTTTGTTTTGGAACTTACTCTGTAGACCAAGCTGGCCTCAGATTCAGATCTGTCTGCCTCTGCCTCTTGTACTTAAAGGCATGGGCCACCATACCTGGCTTTCCTAGAAGGGTTTTTGAGGACAGTAGTAGTGGAAATCTAGTTCTCTACCGATGAACTTGATTTCTAATTACTGTTACCACATTTAAGTGAATATAGTTACTTATCTTTGCTTGGGTGAGCATATATATCCAGGATAATTCCTAAGTTTCTAGGTCAAAGACTAGAAAAAAATTAAATGTGCACATTTTAATTTTTGGTGAGTGTTGTTTTCCCTTTTGGCAATGTGTAGGCATTCCAGAGTTTTCATATTGCCTACTTGATGGGCTTTCAAAGTTAACGATTTTTACAGATCTTGTTTTGTTGTTTTTTTTTTTTTTTTTTTTTGGTTTTTCGAGACAGGGTTTCTCTGTGTAGCCCTGGCTGTCCTGGACTCACTTTGTAGACCAGGCTGGCCTCGAACTTGCAAAGATCCGCCTGCCCCTGCCTCCCAAGTGCTGGGATTAAAGGCGTGCGCCACCACTGCCCGGCTCAGATCTTGTTTTGAAAACTAGTATCACAGTATAATTTTTTTCTTTGAATTATTACATTTTAGCTGGGCGGTGGTGGCGCACGCCTTTAATCCCAGCACTCAGGAGGCAGAGGCAGGCGGATCTCTGTGAGTTTGAGGCCTGATCTACAAAGCGAGTCCAGGACAGCCAGAGCTACACAGAGAAACCCTGTCTCGAAAAAAAAACAAAAAATTATTACATTTTAGTTATACAAAAGAATAGGCTCAGAACATTTGCATACACTTAATATTCTTGGGTCAACTTTACATATCTTTTTCTTTATAATCCCTCCTTTTTGGATTTATGGTAAATATATATATATATTTACATATTTATTTTTAGTTCTTTGAGACAGGGTTTCTTTGTGTAGCCCTGGCTGTCCTCAGCTCACTTTGTAGAACAGGCTGGCCTGGAACTCACAGAGATCCACCTGCCTCTACTGCCCGAGTGCTGGGAATAAAGGCGTGCACCACCACGCCAGGCTAGATTTATGGTAAATATATTAAACCATTTCTGGAAATTTTCTATGTGTTTAAAGTGCCTTAATTTCCTTAGTTTCAATATACTTGAACTTAACCAGGGAACTCTTAATTTACATAAATGTTATCTGTTCGTTGGTCTGCATATGCCACTATAAGACAGTGTGACAACAGGCACCATTCTGTTTCTTCATTGCCTATATACTGGTTAATACTCAGGCACCTGAGTGGAAATATTAATGGATAAATGAATACATTTAATTACTTGAATACTAATTTTTATAAGCTAAATTGAAACTTAACCATTATATCAATTAAAAGCTTTAATTTTAGGTGCCTATGAGACTGACTTTGTCTCCTTAGGCTCTATTTTGTAGAGCCTAAATCTAGCACAGGATTCTTCTCATCTTGGGGCCTGGAGAGGTGGATGGCTCAGTGATTGAGAGCACTGGCTGCTCTTCCCAGAGACCCCAGGTTCAACTCCTAACACCAGTATGGTGGCTCTTAACCTTCTGTAACTCTAGTCCTAGAGGATCTCAGGACTCTGGACATTGCATGCACATAGTACACATTACATAGGTGCAGACAAAACTCCCACACACCCAGCACACACAAAAGATTCTCTTCCAGGGTACCCCTGAATTCTGGTCTTGAAAGTGCTGTTCAGAAAAGGTCTGGGAAATTGCTGCGCAGAAGGTCTACAAAACTGGTGAGAGCCTGCCCTACAGGAGGCCCCGTGGTGTGCTTTTACAATGACTAAGGTTTCAAAGTGTCTGGGTTGGGTCCTCGTGAAGGACTGTTCATTGCATATCTTTTAAGAAATCTAGACAATAAGGTTTCAAGACATTAAAAACAAAAACCAAACCTGCACATCCCAGCACTTGGGAGGTAGAAGCAGGTGGATCTCTGTGAGTTCAAGGCCAGCCTGGTCTACAAAGTGAGTCCAGGACAGCCAGGGATGCACAGAGAAACCCTGTCTCAAAAAAAAAAAAATTATGACATGAAAGCATTGTTCTGTAATTTCATGTCTGCCCATGACTTAGTGCTCAAGTGTCAGAGCTGGATCGTTAAAGCCTGCAATGTTCACCAGTTTTGAGTTAATAAATTATTTGTCAGCCCCTGGTTTAGACATTTGTCTACAACCATTTAAAACAAATAGCCTGTGAAGATGCTGAGTGCTAAGATTATTATAAGTAGAGTTGCCAATGCCAGTTTACCAAGTGCACTACTGGCTGGTTTTATGTCAGAGCTAGAGTCAAAACAGGAGGGAGCTCACTGAAAAATTGCCTCCTTAGGATCTTGGCTGCAGACTAGCCTGTAGGGCATTTTCTTAATGAGTGAAGTAAGCGGGAGGGCCTAGCCCATTCTAGGTGTGGGTGGTGCCATCCCTGGGCTGGTGGTCCTTGGTTCTATAAGAAAGCAGGCTGAGCAAACCATGGAGAGCAAGCCCGTAAGCAACACCACTCCATGGCTCTACACCAGCCTCTGCCTCCAGGTACCTTCCCTGCTTGAGTTTCTTTTTTTTTTTTTTTTTTGGTTTTTCGAGACAGGGTTTCTCTGAATATCTCTGGCTGTCCTGGACTCGCTTTGTAGACCAGGCTGGCCTCGAACTCACAAAGATCCGCCTGCCTCTGCCTCCCAAGTGCTGGGATTAAAGGCGTGCGCCACCACCGCCCGGCTCCTGCTTGAGTTTCTATCCTGACATTTTTCAGTGATGAACAGTGATGATGAGGCCTAAGCCAAATTAAACCCTTTCCTCTCCAAGTTGCATCTGGTCACTGTTTTCATCTCAGCAATAGTAACCATGACTAAGACACCAAGCTCATGTTTCTGATCTGGAAGACTATTCTCCCAGACGTATTAGTAAAAAAAGTGCTTGTGGATTAGAGATAAACACATTTGTGTATTTGGTACATGCAATATTGGTAACCATAGTGAGACACTAAGAAAAGCTGTTAGGGCAATTGCTCTCATCCCTGTAATAGGATCATTTAGGGACCTTAAAAATATTCTATACAAGCCAGGCATGGTGGCACATGCCTTTAATCCCAGCAGTTGGGAGGCAGAGGCAGGTGGATCTCAAAAAAGAGTATAAGGCCAGCCTCGTCTACAGTAAGTTCCAGGATAGATAGCTAGTGCTACGCAGAGAAACTCTATCTCAAAAAGCCAAAAAAACAAAACATTCTACACAAATGGGTTAGTCATGTTAGTAGTGCAAAAGTATCATGGCGATCCTAATAACAACTAGATTGAAAACCACTGCTTTGGGCTAACTGGGAACTGATAGCCTGGTTGCACAGAGAAGCACTCGTGTTTAAGGAGTTGGGTTTAGGTGTCCTCTAGGTCTCTAGCCAAATGCACCTTTCTACTTAGCTGAAACTTTGTTTTTGTTTTTCTGGAGGGTTGTTTTTTTGTTTGTTTTGTTTTTCGAGACAGGGTTTCTCTGTATAGCCCTGGCTGTCCTGGACTCACTGTAGACCAGGCTGGCCTCGAACTCACAGAGATCCACCTGCCTCTGTCTCCCGAGTGCTGGGATTAAAAGCCCGTGCCACCATGCCCAGCAAGAAACTTAATTTCAACTATATCAGTAGAGGTCACTGTGCTAAAAGAAACTGGAAGAAAAAAAAATCTCTTAAGGAACTTTGAAGCCGTATTTCACAGAACTACTGAGTTAGGCCCAGTGCTAAGGCAATTTATGCCACTAGCCATGACATTACTTCAGAGCATCCGAAGATTTTGTTGTTAGATACATATGTACATTTATAGTTGTTATGCTAATTGTGTGTGTGTGTACAAGCACATGTGGGGGTCAGGACAGCTTCCATGAGTAGGTCCTATGACCTTGTTTGAGACAGTTTCTCTGTTCGCTGCTGCATATGCCAGGCTAGCTGACCCACAAACAAACTTCTGTACTAGGATTACAGAGGCAGTTTACTGCACCTAGCTTTATAGAAATTGTGGAGATTCAAACTCAGGTCCTCACACTTAATGGGCCAGTGCTTTACCCACTGAACCATCTCTCCCTTGCCTGACTTATTATTATGAACCACCTATGTCTCTAGTAACACTTTCTTTCTTTCCCTTGCCTCTGACCCTGCTTTGCTTTGTTGTTGTTGTTTGCTTGTCTTGTTATTTTTTCGAGACAGGGTTTCCCTATGTAACAGTACTGGCTATCCTGGAACTCAATCACTGTGTAGACCAGACTGGCCTTGAACTCACAGAGGTCTGCCTGTCTCTGCCTCCCAAGTGCTGGGATTAAGGGTGTACACCACCATGCTCAGCAATTACAGACAGCTGTGAACTGCCATGTGGGTGCTGGGATTTGAACCTGGATCCTTTGAAAGAATAGCTAGTGCTCTTAACCACTGGGCCATCTCTCCAGGGCTATTTTTTGTATTCTTTTTTTTTTTTTGGTTTTTCGAGACAGGGTTTCTCTGTGTATCCTTGGCTGTCCTGGACTCACTTTGTAGACCAGGCTGGCCTCGAACTCACAGAGATCCGCCTGCCTCTGCCTCCCAAGTGCTGGGATTAAAGGCGTGCGCCACCACCGCCCGGCTTTATTTTTTGTATTCTTAAGAGGAGTGGGAACACATCAACTTTCCCTCCCATTCACAAGGGAGTGTTAATAGACTCAGTCTTCTGCCTGAGTGTTCTTTCTGGAGGACTGTAGTCTTTCAAATTCCATCCCTTTCCTACATTCTTTCTGCCTCCTTTGTTGAGATGTGGAGGAACTGATAAGAGATGACCCGTATGTGAACATTCCACAGTCACTCCTCAGCACTTTTATCAGTCATGCAGCTGCAGTCCCGGCCACCATCACCCTTACCCCAGCAAAAAGAGCCTCACCTGACCAGACCACTAACAGCAAGAATCTACAGGCATAAACAGAAATATTTAAAGGCAATTTCACAAGCACATATCTGTTTTGCAAAAACAAAAGCAGTAGCTTCCCCAGAAGAACCTATGGCTCTTTGGAGAGACAGCACCAGACGTGAATTCCCTGCTGTGGGGCGGGCCTCAAATCCAATCAGAATAATTGTGCCCCAACAGTCATTCCACTGTTGTACTAGCAGGCACATCGTTGCCTGGTGTGCTGACATGAAGGGCTGGAGTAGGACCGGCCGTGGGGGATAGCTCTTCCCCAGAAGCCTAGGTACTCCATTCTGGCACTACAAAAGACTGGCTGGCAGGGGTGGGGGTGCGCGTGCCAGCTCAGTCCCAGCTCGGCGCTTTTCCATACGTCACACTATCTTACTTCTTGCACATTAGTCAACAGAGGCAATCGCCTGTTTTGTTTTGGGAGTCCCCGCCAACAAACATCTTCAGCTGGGTACAAATTCTTTAACCTTGTTTAACATTCACAAACAGGCTGTGTGTTGTAAGACTTTTCTTGTCCACCTGTTGAATGTCACCAATAGGATTCCTGAGAATTCCACAGTTTTGTCTGGTCCTTGCAGCCAATGTGAGCTAATTTCCCATCCTTCCTGTAGACATGCTTACATGTCTTTCAAGGTGCGTTCCTAAATCTGTAAAATACTTGGAAGTTAACATATGAGATCTTACAGAGGGTGGGCTAGATTTCTGAAGGCCTACTGTTGTCTTCTTTGCAAGCGCCAACTAGTCTCAGAGAGGTAAGCAGGTAAGACAATACTTTTTTTTTTTTTTGACAAAGGGTCTCTCTGTGTATACCTGGCTGTCCTGGACTCGCTTTGTAGACCAGGCTGGCCTCGAACGCACATCTTTCTCCTGCAAGAGAGTCTACCAAAGATGGAAATTATTCACGGAGGCCAAGGCCCTTTCAGCAGCCAGGTTTGTCTGATAGAGGGCGGATACCCATCCCTTGGAAAACAAAACAAAAGTGTTAACAAGGCCCAATACTTCACGAAAATAGTTCATATATGTATCAGTTTTTTTCCCCAAGAGGCAGATGTGGGGTACAATGGTGTAGAATGGGAGGCACCACCTTATTTAGCACTACGCTATCCTGTTGTTCTCCATGAGATGACCTGCCTCATCCTGGGAACTGCCATGAGGGTGTCATGCATCTTCCAGCCTCCAGCAGGCCCAGTGGGGGCTGGCTCCAGCTGCCACCCCCACTTGCTGCCTGATGTGGCTCCCTAGGATGTTGAATTATCTACTTATTAAACTCTATTTGGCTCTATGATCCAGCCAGTACCAATAATTCAGACAGATCTATTGAATAGCCTTAGCACAATTACTGGGTAATCACCCCTAAACTAATCTGCATTCTTCAGGTTACTGGCCAATCAGTCGTCCTGTCTGTCCTGGGTCCGCTCAGTCAACCCATGTCCTTCCTTTCCATCTCCTCTATCTTCTCTCCCTCTCCCTTTTCCTCCTCTTGTCATCTCTACCTCAGATCCCTAGCCCTGGAACCAACCTCCGCCTACCTCTATTCTAACCAGTAATTGGCTGTAGCCAATTATAGAAGTTAGGCCTTTTTTTTTTTTTTTAAATTTAGAGATTCAGTGATATTCACATTTTCTTGTAACAACATGAGAGTCTCATTAGCAAAACAATTAATGAAAGTGGTCCCATTCAGCACTGAAAGTAAGGTGAATATCCAGGACAGAGCTACACATTCGAAGGAAGCACAGGAAGGCGGAGAGTCCTTTTGCTGTGGGGCACATCTTATTTATTTATTATGTTTCAGAGGTAGGGGACATGAATGTGTGAAGTTAGGCCTTTTTAGTGAAATTAGTAGGCAGTTCAGATTAGCATCTGGCAGCACATGAGGAGCTTGGCACCCCTTTGCTTGCTGATATGGACAAAGCCAATTGTGGCTGGATGATAAGCCTTGTTGAAGGGCATGGCTAAGAAACCACCCAAGCCTCACAGATGACGTCGATTGCCACAGCAATGGGACTGCTGAAAATCGTGAGAGTTTGGACCCTCGAGACCACCAAGGATCATGAGATAATGCCGTATGTAAAATAAGCCAGTGACCACGCGGTCACTCTCTTCCTCCTGCTCTCACTGAGAACTCATGCTGGAGAAGCACAAAGCAAGGTACACCATTAACCGAATTTAGACTGTGATAGAGCCAAAGGCATGGCATAAAACTAGTTGAGAGAGAGTTCCTTTAAGACCTCTGTGTAAGGGAAGATAGATGAATATAAATTAGATTTAGTAAATATCTAGGGGTTTCTGATACAGTCTCTTAATCCGGGGCATGAAGATCAACTTGGCTGTGGGCAATTAGCTTATCAGTTTATGGACTAAAAACAAAGATGAAGTCAGGGGAGACGAGGGGAGTTTCTATGGACAAAACAAGGAGGAAGCCAGGTGAAATAAGGAGAGACTCTCTGGACTAAAAACGAGGTTTATGGCCTGGTATTGTTTTCAGCTGCTAAGTGGGCAGAGCCCAGATTAAGCTGAAGCAGGTGGTACAAGGAGAGATCCTATTTAAGGACAAGTGGATGGAGCCAAGAGGGCCCTATGTTAGAGAGCTCTGATGGTAGAAAGTCCTCATGCTAGAAAGGACAACGTAGTTTGTATCCTCTGATGGAGAAAGTGCTGGTGGACTGACGGCCTCATCTCCCTGAGGCAGAAAGAAGCTGGTGAGCAGAGAAAGCCTCAGCAAGACAGCAAAGGCCAAGGACTAAACCCTGTGGCTCAGCTTTTGCCTAGAGGGGTTTGACCTGTCCAAACAGTGGCCTGAATGGAACTGTGGCCAGCTTTAAAGACTGAGGCAGAGGGGCAGAGTTGCTGATACAAAGGAAGTAAGTTGGCCTACAGACAGCTGAGGTCTCCCACAGAGAAGAAAGCCTCAAGCCTTATTTAAAGTGAAGCCACCATAGCCAATTTACCGACTGATATACATCTAAGATACTCCAGAAGAAGGACTGCTAAGTGCATTAAAGGGTCTACCCCAGAGTCTGTGTTCCTGACCTCTGAGAACCTGCCCCAAAGACTGTATCTTTCTAAAAAGTTATGAAAATAGTTGTAATAGTTATCAATAGGTTTAGTGGGTAGGTAATAGGGGTGGGTAGGCCTTCATAGTGTTAGTAGTTAAGTGAATGTTTATAAGTGAATATAGTTAATAAATAAATGTTTAATAATTAAAAAGGTTCGGTTTCACCTCTGACTTGGGGCTCCAGAGTGCCAAAAAAAAGGCAGTGAGGTGCGCAGAGTTTGGAAGCCACTTGGAAGGGCCAGCTGTGAGGCTTACTCTCAGACCAAGGAGACTGTAGAGGCGAGTCTCAGATGATAGAAAAAGCCGGCCTCAGTTTGGCAGTTGGAACAGACTGACTTTATAAACCTGCCACAATTTGGTGGCAGAAATTGTGAACTGGCAAAAGTAAGACCCAATGGATTTTAAGCTTAAAAGATACTACCTGATGAGACTGCCATAAACCAAGTCACCCTGCACAGACCTACACTAAGAATATTAATAGCCTCTTAAGAAAGTTAAAATAGTGTTAGGTGTTCTTAGATAGATATTAGGGTGTTCTTAGTTTATAGATTTTAGATTATAGGATTTAGGTATTTTATAGGTGATTGTTGAGTATTAATAAATGTAAGTGTTGATAAATGAAAATATTCTCTTATAGCCATTTCTTTTTTTTGTTTGTTTTGTTTTTCAAGACAGGGTTTCTCTGTGTAACAGCTCTGGCTGTCCTGGACTCACTTTGTAGACAAGCTGGCCTCGAACGCACAGAGATCCACCTGCCTCTGCTTCCCGAGTGCTGGGATTAAAGGTGTGTGCCACCACACCTGGAGGGCTGTAGCCACTTTTATTTAATCAATAGCTTTAAATTGGGGAGCAAGGTTTATACAACAAGCACTGGTGTAAGTGAGAATCTGCTCCTTGGGGGCAGCCAGACCTTGGGGTTCAGAATTTAGCATTTGACTACATAGCAGCACCAGACCAACCCCCAATACCAGGACTGGCAGGCTCTTAGCTAGTGCTGTGGCTAGGTCTGCTGTCCCTCTATCAGACATACCTGGCTGCTGAGAGGGCCTTGGCCTCCGTGAATAATTTCCATCTTTGGTAGACTCTCTTGCAGGAGAAAGATGTGCACAGGGTACTCTGGATGGATAGCTGCCAGTGCCTGGGATAAACTTTCCTTTTCTCATCTGTACTCTCTTCCACGAACTGTTTTCAGGCTTCAACAGCTTTCAAGGCCCTCACTGAATTTGGCCTTCTGTCAATTTTTTTTCCCTAGCTCAACACAAATTTTGTCACGTTTGCTTTCAGGTAACCCAGACAAGTCCTACTGATGACTCGTGTTTTTGTTTTGTCTTTGCTTTTCATCTCCTTGTGCTCGCTCTAGCATGCTATGAATCTGATTTAAATTGCTACTCTAAGTCATGTTCACCAAAGCCTCATGGTTCTTAAAGGTAATATCCCAGTATGGGGCTCAGCAAAGGTATTAAAGCCCTATTCCAGTGCCAAGGTCCCTGGTGAATTAATCTTTCTTAACTTTTATGAATAGTTTTATTTGGCCTGGTGAGCTTACATCAAACACTGCCTCTCTCATGCCCAGTTGCCTTAGTAATGGCTTTAGTCTCTGACATTCATTCATGAGGACCTCAGCTGACCATCACCAAATGTTCCTATGGTTCATACCTGCCAATGTGTTGGGGCACCATGTTGTGTTAGGGATTGAACCCAGGGCTTCATGAATGCTAAGGAAACACACTACTAATGGGAGTTACATACACAGCTTTACTCTTGTAACCTTTCTAGAAATAATTTTTAATAGTAGAGACCTTACACTCACCCTTATTCTGTTGACCAAAATATATTCAAATTGTAAATGCAAGGTATCTCTCTTTGATAAATCAGGCCATATCAATCAAGTAAAAAGCTCTCTACTTCATCAGGTGTAGCGGCGCACACCTTTAATCCCAGCACTCAGGAGGCACACACACATACACGTCTCTACTTCCATATTCTACTTTCCACAGATCACTGTTATTTTTTTAAGTTTTATTTCATGCATTTCTGTGTAAAGGTGTCAGTTCCCAGGAACTGGAGTTACAGACAGTGGTGAGCTGTCATGTGGGTGCTGGGAGTTGAACCTGGGTCTTCTGGAAGAGCAGCCACTGCTCTTAACCATGGAGCCATCTCTCCAGCCCCGATCACTATTATTTTTGGCTTGTATTTAATTATGTGTATGCCTGGAAGTGTGTGCATGTGAGTGACCACAAGTGCCCACAGAGCCCAGAGGCCCTGGAGCTGCAGTTGCAGCCAGTTAACTGTGAGTTGCCTAAGGTAGATGCATCTCTTCAGTCCCCACTGCTGTTACTAATTTGGTATACGCCTCCAGGTTTTACAAGTATTGAATTGTGTTTTATTTTACAGACATAGGATACCGTATATACCATTCAAACCCACATTTTAAAAATTGTTTGAGATAGTCTCACTATGTAGTCCCAGCTGGCTTGGAACTCAGAGATACACCTGCCTCTGCCTCCTGAGTGCTGGAAATGAAGATGTTTATCACCACGCCCAGCTCACCCTTTTTAGTGAACACATTGTATAGATTTTCACTATTTTCCTGTGTCAGGCATGCATTTGATAGTTTACAATTTTCACCATTACAAATTACATTTTGATGAACAAACATTCTTTTTTTTTTTTTTTTTTGGTTTTTCGAGACAGGGTTTCTCTGTGTATCCTTGGCTGTCCTGGACTCACTTTGTAGACCAGGCTGGCCTCGAACTCACAGAGATCCGCCTGCCTCTGCCTCCCAAGTGCTGGGATTAAAGGCGTGCGCCACCACCGCCCGGCTCGAACAAACATTCTTATCTGACTTCCTTTACATGCTTGTTCTGGTATTTCTTTTTTTTTATTTCTTAGGTTTATTTTTATTATGTGTATCTATGTGTCTTTGTGAATGTATGCCACATGTGTTTGTGTGCCTGAAGAGGCAGATCCCCTGGAGCTGGAATGTGGGGAACCAAATTCAGATCTCTGGAAGAGCCCCAGCACCCTTAACCACTTGTTTACTGCTCCAGGAGTGGTGGACCTGGGGGAACAGAGCTGGTAAGTGAAGCAGACTAATGTCTCATGCAATAGCCAACTTTAGTCAGAGCCTCAGACAATTTATTCTCTGAGGTTTAAGAACTGTCACATGGGTACAGTTCTCATGAGTTCAAGCCGTATATAATCACAATGACAAGCTGCACATGGCAAAAACATGTTTTTCCATAGAGGAATATAAGCATTCAATTGAATAACACCTGCAAGCAATAATGAGTAATCTGAAGTAAACCCACTCCTATCTGCTGCTCCTGGGAGGAGCACAAAAACATTCTGAGAGTGCTATTTTGAAGAGACTGAGATCACAAGACTTTTGTTTTCTCACAAGCACTCAAGATTCTCCTCACATGACTTCATTCTCGGACCATGTTCTGACAACCAGTCTTCTTCTTTTATTATTATTATTTTATTTTGAGAACTCACTATATAGACCAGGCTGGCCTCTGGTTTCAGAGTGCTGGGATTAAAGGTGTGAGACACTGTGCCCAACCCTAGATCATGAGTTTTGCAATAATGATAGATCTATCAAATTTCTCTCTAATGAAGTAGTAACAACTTATGTTTGTACCAGTGGTAACTGGGCAGAAACTCTCTGTATATCACAAACTGTGGTGGCTAGAATAGAATGGCCCACACAGGTTCATGTATTTGAATGCCTGATCCTCAGAACTATTTGGGAAGGATTGGATTCATGACCTTATGGGAGGAGGTGTGTTCCTGGGGGTGGGCTTTGAGGTTTCAAAAGCCCATGCCATTCTCAGCTCTCTGCCTCTCTCCTCTCTCCTACTTGTGGATAAGGATGGAAGCTCTCAGCTACTGCTCAAACACCATGACTTCCTGCCTGCTGCCATTCTCCCCACCATGATGTCATGGACTCACCCTCTAAAACTGAAAGTCCTCAATAAACTTTTATAAGTTTGTCTTGACCGTGATGCTTTGTTACACAATTGAAAAGTAAGACATGAATTATAATTTTTCCCTCCCTAAAAGGAAATGTTAAATGTTAAAAAAAAAAAGTTAAAATGAATAGGTAATTATGGAGGAGACTCCTGGCAGGATGGCTACCGTACTAACTCTTCCTGAGGAGATAGAAATATCTGTTCACCCCAGAAAGAGCACCAACCACAGACCAAACAGCTGTCCACCAATGTCCACCTTTGTGGGTCAGTGAGTTTATCAGGTTGTCTTGCAGAGACCAGGTGATGCTGATGGGCTACTTTCAGGAGTGTGGGAGAGTGGAGTGGCTGCCTTACTGGGCACATAGCTCATCAAGTAAATGTGCTTGCTGTGCATGCATGAGTCGAGATCCCTAGCACCACATAAAAAGGTTGGGCATGGGCATGCACACCTGTAAGGTAACCCCAGTTTTAGGGAGAGTAGCAGAGGACACATAAGGGTTCTGGCAGCCAGCCTAGCTGAACAAAGGTGAGCTCCAGGTTCAGTGAGAAGCACTGACTGACTCAAGGGAATGAAGTGGAGAGGGAGAATTAAGGTGTCCAAAATCCTCTAGCCTCCACACAGTTGAGCGCACATGTGTGCGCGTGCGCACACACACACACACACACACACACACACACACACACACACACGAACTAATGAGTCCTCTGAAGATGAAAATTTTGGTTTTATTTCAACTAATTGTAGAAAATAACAAACTATTCTGTTTCAAAATCAGCAGCGTAGGCCTGTCACCGACAACATAATCACCTAGGAAAAGAGGTGCCACCAGCCATTTCATCTCAATGTAGCAACTCCTTCTAGTGCAAAGTTTAATGCCCCAGGCACTGTTCATGGGAGGCAGTCTCACTCAGCTCCTGCCTTCTATGCCTATGCATCTTCCTACACCTTAGCTTGGGCTTCTAGTTAATTTCAGGGGCAGGAAAATCTAAATTATTCTGGATATTTGGATCTTATGATTTAAATTGCACCATCTCTAAGACTAAAAAGATAGTTCAACTCATTCCAATGCTTCTAACGTAATTTTTAATTTTTAAAATTTAGATTTAATTGTGTGTATGTGGGTATGTGTATGTGCACATGTGTGTAGGTACTCATAAAGGCCAGAAGAGGGCACTGGATCCCCCTACAGCTAGAATTATGGGCGGGTGTGAGCCTGGGAACTAAACTGTGGTCCTCTGCAAGAGCAGTGTGTACTCCTCACTGCTCAACCATCTCTGTAGCTCCTACAGTAAGTCTGAGAAGAAAGACTCTGAGGGAGCAGGGTCTAAAACCTTGCTTGTCCATCAGTGACCCTAGGAATGTTTAGGCAAACTGAGGTAGAGGCACAGAGGGAGACATGAATTCTCATACCTTGAATTCAAGTCCTGGTTAAAACTGTTATACCAACTTCTGGAGGGTAGTCTGAGTAAAGGAAGAGTCAGGAAAACAAAGAATTCCATCAAAGAAAGGAAGGCTTAAAGAAAATAGACAAGATGGAGGCAGGATGGAGAGTTGAAATCTATAATAGCAGGAGGGTCCTGAGAACCACTTCTCCACTAGGATCAGACCTTAGATGATGGCACTGGTCGCCTGAACTGGACAGAGAATAGGGATGGTCATTAGACATGAGAAGGACACTGGTATTCAAGGTGATTATTACGGCAGCTACCAGTTGTGTGGTTTATCATGCAGGATCACTTTTAAAGCTTCTGAGTCTTCACGGGGGTAGTGGGGACCACCATGGTCCTGAACCGGGTCGCATCTTCAGTCTTCTTTAAGCAACAGAGAACTTGAGCCAGGTGGTGTGGTTGTACTCTTCCCCAGGCCTCAGCAGCACAGGAGGGAACTGGGGCTGTGAGAGGAAATGAGCAGTGAGACATGCCAGCCGTCACGGCTGAACAAACAGCCATGCGCGGTGTGCCTCTGGGCTGGTGCCAGTGTGAGGACAGTGCACGGGAATCTACCACAGCACTAAGCCTATGTTATCAAAGCCAGGCTTGCTACAGGAAGCAAGGCCTTGACTCCAGAGTAAGCCACAAGCTTCTTCCCACGGCTGACACCTTGAGGAGTGATGCTCTAAGTAACAACTAGAGAGCAAGTGAGAGAACAGACAGGAAGAAAAGATTTGGAGGGCCTCTTGAAAGAGTGGCTGTGGGCTGGCAAGATGGTCCAGAGGGTTAAGGCACTTGAGGCCAAGGCTGACAGCCTGAGTTTTATCACTGGGACTCACATGAAGGAAAAGAACTAACTCTTGCAAGTTGTCCTCTGATCTCCATGGCATATCCCTGCACAGCTCCCACTGTCCAAGAAAGTGCAGAAAATGAGGAGTGACAAGGAGAAACACTGAAGAAAGATTATGGTACAACATTTGCACTTTGAACAAGTTAGTTAGCTGTGGGTTTTCTGTGGTTGTCTACTTTGAAAAGCACAAACATGAACTTTAATTATACAGCCTGACTTGAGTTTTGTGACCTGCCATACTATGTGACAGTGGATCAACACCACCCTGACAAAGCAGCTTGTGTCTTTACCTGGTTGACAGCATCAGGCCAGTTCTGGGTCTCGAGGCAGAAACCGCAGTGCTTGGGATAGACCGCTCCGTTCTTCCCCTTCAGAGTGCCATCCAGGAAGTTGCCTGTGTAGAACTGGACGCCAGGTTGGGTGGTGTACACTTCCAGGGTTCGCCCACTTCCAGCATGATGCACCCTGGGGATAAAGACAAGACACATCTGAGTGGGGTCAGGAAGAGGCCAGGAAACAGCTTTGGGACGGGAATCAGAGCTGGCCACAGAACAGGGGCAAGAAGGACACAGGAGATAAGAACAGGACGAAGATTCTGGGAGCTTCACGGGGGAGTCCTGAGCTGCTGGCTTTGAGGACCTTCAGAAACAACTTTTCACATGATGATGTTGGCTTCTCGGGGCAATGGTAACACAGACTGACGGCAACCAGTTTTGGGAGTGGTGGACAAGCAGCCAGGCTGGAGAGAGGCAATTCTGGAGTCCTGAGATTCTTTTCTGTGATGCTGGAGATGGAAGCCAGGGCCCTATACTTGCCCGAGAGCACTCTGCCAGAGATATACTCCTCAAGGGTATGCTGCACTGGAACTCAGGCCTCTACCTGCCTCTCCCTCTGGAGGGCTGGGATGAAAGGCATGTGCCTCCCATGTCTGGCCACGGGGTTCTGAAAAGACCGATTGATTTTGTTTTGGTTTTTCAAGACAGGGTTTCTTTGTGTAGCCTGTGGTCTTGGCAAGTCACTCTGTAGACCAGGCTGGCCTCAGACTCAGAGATCTGCCTGCCTCTACCTCCCCAGTACTGGGATTAAAGGTGTGCAAACCACTGTCCATCTTATTTTTTTATTTTTAAGGTGTGTTTGAACATGCGTGCATGTGTGTGGTAATATATACATGAATACAGGTGCCCTTGAAGACAAGCAAAGGGGACAGATCCCCTGAACCTGGAGCTACAAGTGGTTGTGAGCAGTTTAACTTTTCTTCTGCAAGAGTGGCATGTTCAGTGGTGGCGCACACCTTTAATCCCAGCACTCGGGAGGGAGGCAGGTGGATCTCTGTGAGTTCAAGGCCAGCCTGGCCTTACAAAGTGAGTCCAGGATAGCCAGGGATACACAGAGAAAAACAAAACAAGTAGAGAATCAGGTAGGAGCACCACCTCTGCAGAGGCATGGTTTAAAAACAAACAAATGACATAGTCACTCTGGGAAACCCAAAGCAGGACTGTTTTAGGGGAGAAGGTGTGTGCCACCACCAACTGGCCTGGGTCTATACTTCTTGTCAAAGGGATATAAAGAAAGGTCTGTGTCACACAGTCTTACCAGGAGGAAAATCACAAAAGAAATCATTCAAAGTAAGTTGTTGAGCTGGTGAGATGGCTCTGCCAGTAAAAGTGCTTGTTGTACAAGTCTGAGAATAAATTTCTGAAAGATATTCTCTCTTTCTCTCTCTCTACCTCCCTCCCTCTTTTCCTCCATCCCCCAATGCACACTAACAATAATATAATTAAAAATTTTTTTTTTGGTTTTTCGAGACAGGGTTTCTCTGTGTATCCTTGGCTGTCCTGGACTCGCTTTGTAGACCAGGCTGGCCTCGAACTCACAGAGATCCACCTGCCTCTGCCTCCCGAGTGCTGGGATTAAATGCGTGCGCCACCACCGCCCGGCTTAATTAAAAATTTTTTAATGCAAAATATGTTGTCAACCAAGAGGCTGGAGAAAAGTGTTTGGGAAGAGGAGGCCCAGGATTTGAATCATGGGGAGAAGGCAGGAAGGGCTCCTTGGGCAGGGGCAGTGAGGAGAGGAACATGAGCAGAAGGCATACAGTAGGAAGGTATCTTGAGCAGGAGGAACCCAAGAGCCCCATTCCTAGAGCTCTAAGGAGGAGGTTTGGAACATCCTATTAGGGTATGAGTCGATTCTCCCCGTAGACTCCTCTGATTCTCCAATCATGAACTGACTAGTTGCTCGTGCCAAGCATGTTATTAGGTTTTAGGGTATGATCAGGACTTCCAAATACAAAATGGCCTGAGGACCTGGATTTGAGGGAGAAGAGAGTGTGTTCTATCAGTTGTCTATCAAACTGAAGGTGGGATCTGTGAGAACTCCTTCCTGCAGATCAGGGATGCAGCCTCCAGTTCCACCCTGCAGATGGCTAGGAAGGTACCAAGGGCTCTAGAGTTCAGTGAAGGTGGGATGACCAGAGCAGGAGAATTAAGGCCTCCCACAGAAAAGGAGCTTATTGGACAGGCAGAAATGGAAAGCTAGAGAGGATGCTGAGTAAAGAGGACAGGGAGGTGTGAGGTTGGGGAGGATAAATTCTACAGAATTCACTTAGGACAGGGCACTTTACAAAGATGTGGGGTGTGGTATTAGATACTATTAGGTACTACTGAAACCGTCATAAGGAATGCTCCTCAAGTAAGAACTGGTTTTTTTTTTTCTCCCCTACAGAGGCAATAAGGACAAAGTTCCCAACCTTGCACAAAAATTCTTTTCTTTTGACCCCTTGAGACAGAAATTGTGGTCGAAACCATGGATGTGATAATCCTGCAGGTGTTTTCCGAGCTCCACTGGCTTTCTCAGGTCAAATGCAGTTCCTTCCACTGGAGCAATGACTCCTGGGAAGACATTGGAGAAAACAAAAGTGGTTATTACCAAGACCAAAGCTTTATATACAGTGTCCTAAAGACCCACTGGTTCTATTCTCTCAGCCTTCATTTCAATTTGAAGAGAAGATGGGAGCCTGGGGTCCCAAGGAGAGTGAGTGATTCGGCTCCCTCAATCAGAATATGCAGCTGACTGCCAAATGTGGTCTCTAAAACAATATAAAATAGACAAAGGGGTGGAACGCAGCTCTGTTGGTAGTGTGCTCCCATAGCATACAAGATACCCTGCATTTAGTCCTCAGAACCACGGGAAACTAGATGTGGTGGTCCCCATCTGTAATCCCAGCACACGGGAGGTGGAGGCAGGAGGATCAGAAGTTTATGGGAGTCAGTTGTGCACACGCCTATAATCCCAGCACTCAGGAACAGAGGCGGGTGGATCTCAATGAGTTCAAGACCAGCCTGGTCTACATGAGTTTCAGGGCTATGCAGAGAGGCCATGTTTCAGCCCCTCTCCACAAAAAAATCTTGTCTCTATAAAAAAAAAAAAAGTACTCAAACAAACAAACAAACAAACAAAAAAACCCTCTGAATTGGAGATATGGTTCAGAGGGTAAAGCATCTGCCTTGCAAGTATGAAGGTCTGAGTTCAAGTCTTCAGAACTCATGGTTCTGAACCTAGACACAGTAAGTAGCACTCCATGTGGGCTGAGTACCACCATGCCTGGCTTTTTTCTGTATGTTGTGGGGACTGAATTCAGGTCCCTGTGCCTGCAAAGCAAGCACTTTACAAAGACTGAGTTTTTTTTCCCCCTGCCTCCCTGTTCTTTTTTGGGAGAGCTGCCCCTGCATTCTCTTTTCAAAATTCTTAGTCTTAGGTTCCCAACCCTTTGGTAAAGTAAAGACACCTGTTTCCCAGGAGGTGGCGCTAGAAACATGAAAGCAAGACCATCAGCAGGTCTGTGCTAGTAGGTCCTCTGCACCAGGATTAGTTCTGGGAGAATCAGTAGCTACTTTTGGATCTCAAAGGGCAAATCCTAGATGGTGGGGATCTCTTCTGTACATTTTTTTAAGCAATTAAAATTGTAGACTTTAATAAGTATAATCAAGTCAGCTTGTGGCAAAGCTGACCAAGATACACGTGGCCATCTAAAGTTTCTATATTTCATTCTTTTTGCAAAATATTTATCAAGGTTGTTTGGTGTACAATTGTTCACTGTAATTTTGGTTTTGGAAGTCCTTTATTATAAATATGTATACATGCACACACACACACTTATATTACATGTATGTACTTTTGTTTTGTTTTTTGAGACACAGTCTGTTATGTAGCTCTGACTGCCCTGTAATTCACTATGAAGACCAGGCTGGCCTTGAAATCACAAAGATCCTATGGCCTCCATTTTCCAGCACTGGGAGGAACAGTGTTCACCATCACCCCTGACTTAAATAATTTTTTTTTTGTCTGATGACAGACAGCAGCCACAATGATCATTCTTGACCTCCATGTATGTTGGATACATTTCATCTCTTCTTGGGATACAGTTTTTTTTTCCCCTGCATTTCTGAGGTAATGTTTTTATTATGTCTGTGATGTCTGGTGGCCCCGATACAGCAGCAAACCTGAAGACAGACTTTTTTTGTTTGTTTTTCAAGACAGTGTTTCTCTGTATATCCTTGGCTGTCCTGGACTCACTTTGTGGACCAGGCTGGTCTTGAACTCACAGAGATCCACCTGCCGGGATTAAAGGCGTGCGCCACCCTGCCTGGGCCAGACTTTCTTTACAATGCTGGGAAATCATGGAAGAGTTAGGGGCAGCCCAGCTGGTTTCATAGCTTCTGAGGCACCGAGTTCAGGATTCTCTTCTGTCTGGGTGTCTTATTAATGGACATGTGGTTTTGTGGCCTGGGTGACTACTGTCGCACACCATCTTGCTCCCACTGGGGTGCTTTCAACATAGAACAGTTGTGTGGCCAATCCCAGACTGATCACAAAGGGGTATACATTTTTATTATTACTGAGTACGTGTGGCTATGTGTGTGTTCATGCCACCGTGGGAGGGAGAAGACAGCTTGTGGGGTCAGTTCTCTCCCCCAGCTTCACAAACACTCTGCATGAATCCTCCCAGTTGCTGTGATAGCCTTGATTTTGAACTTCTGTTTCTCACCAAGCCTAGTTTCCATACTGACTTTCTTAGAAAACTCCCATGAGCTCAGGACGATTTTTAATTCTACCAACTCATATCCTGTGTGAGTTGTTATGTCTTTTCCTGTTTACACTTAACTCTTTCTTAAAGCCATACTTGACTTACAGTCTTACCTTGTTGACAGGCCTAATTGCCCAGGCATGTCAAAACTGCTTGTAAATACTATAAGACTAGAAGAAACAAAAGAAGCCACAGAATGTTGGGCCGTGCCTTCAGAGGATTTGTCATGGAGCTGGTGAGATAAGAGCAGGTTCAAACCCTGGAAATCTCAAAATTGAGTCCTCAAGCCCTATTCTGAGAATGGAGGGTGTAGAACAGGAACAGAGCTCTCTCCTGTTCTTACCTCCCTCAGGAGCACGTGAACACAACCCCCTGAAGTGGCCTACCTCCCTTGGAGCACGTAATCCAAGGCACTCACCAGGGGGATTCAGGTGCTTGGTCAAGTAACCAGCCCCTGTGACCCTTCCCCATGTAAATATGGCATTGCCAGCATCTCAATCTCAGCCAATAGAATGCATTTACCACCAAAATTCCACCCCACCTTCCTCAATTCAAAAACCCTTATCCAGCCATATGTGGTGGTACTCAGGAGGCAGAGGCAGGTGGATCTCTGTGAGTTCAAGGCTAGCCTGAACTTCAAAGTGAGTCTAGGACAGCCAGGTTACACAGAGAAAAACCAAACCAAACCAACCAACCAACCAACCAAACAAACAAACAAAAAAACCAAATAAACAAAAAAACCCACCTATCTCAAAGTAGAGAGATTTTGAAGAGTTGATACTTAAAGATACCCAAGCTACAATAAAGGGTTGCTGATTCACAAAATAGTCTCCCTCAGAGCTGTTGTGATTTTGCTTAAAGGAACTTTCACTGGAGAAAGCTATATCCAAATCCCCAGAGAATGGGAGGTTCAAGGGAACCTCTCCCTATCCCAGACTCTGCCATGTTCCCCAAGCCCTGGTGCAGCAGGATTGGTCCAGATGACCCCGAGAAAACAACACAGCATCTGGGAACCCGTGGCGGGTCTTTCCTGGGGCTCAAGTGTCCGGGAACAACATACAGAAACAGCCCAGAAAAAGAGCAGATCCACAGCTGCACATGTTTTTATTAAGGTCCCTCCCTAGCATCAAACAGGGTAGACCAGAGAAAAGCCAACACCTGGAGGCACAGTGCCTTCTCTCTATCTTGGTCCAGTGCCCAGCGGGACACCAGAGAGAAAAACAGCCCAATGACCTCAACTTCAATTGGCACTCAATGTGGGGCACGAACCCAGGACCCTGAGATTAAGAATCTCATGTTCTACTGACTGGGCTAGTTGGCCTTACCACACATGAATGAACCAAACGTGAGAGAGTAACACATGTAGCATCAAGCAGAGGTTGGAGAGGGGTAGTTCTTAAAAAGAATTATACTTTGACATAAAAATAGTAATTTGGAGCTGGGTGGTGGCCTATGCCTTTAATTCCAGCACTCAGGAGGCAGAGGCAGGTGGATCTCTGTGATTTTGAGGCTAGCTTGGTCTACACAGCTAGTTCTAGGATGGCCAGGGCTACACAGAGAAATGCTGTCTCAAAACAACAACTACTTCAAAAATTAGACATTTGGAAGAGTTGGATGTGGCGGCACAAGCCTTTAATTCCAGACAGAGATGTGTAGGATCTCTGAGTTGGAGGCCATCCTGGCTAACGTAGCAAGTTCCAGAACAGCCAGGACTACATAGAGCAGTAGTTTTCAACCTGTGGGTTGTGACCCACTTCACAGGTGTCACACAGGTATTTACATTACAATTCATAACAGTAGCAAAATTATAGTTATGAAGTAGTAATGAAAATAATTTTATGTTGGGGTGGCCACAACATGAGGATCGGTATTAAAGGGTCATAGCATTAGAAAGGTTGAGAACCACTGACATGAAAGGACTTGTCTCAAACAAACAAGGACATTTGAAATAGTTCCAAAATAAGATTCTCTCTCTTTCCCTTCCTTTTTTTTTTAGCTAAATAAAAAGTGATATAATCCTTATTTCCTTCCTTCCTTCCTTTCTTCTTTCTTTTTTTCCTTTTTCTGGTTTTTCAAGACATGATTTCTCTGTGTAGCGCTGGATGTCTTGGAACTCACTCTATGGATCAGACTGGCCTCAAATTCAGAGATCCACCTGCCTCTGCCTTCCAAGTGCTGGGATTTATGCTGTGCAACACCATAGTCCAGGCTAATCTGGTTTCTACACCATAGTCTAGCCTAATCTGGTTTCTACCCTGTAGTCCAGTCTAATCTAGTTTCTACACCATAGTCCAGCCTAATCTGGTTTCTACACCATAGTCTAGCCTAATCTGGTTTCTACCCTGTAGTCCAGTCTAATCTAGTTTCTACACCATAGTCCAGCCTAATCTGTTTTTTACATCATAGTCCAGCCTAATCTGGTTTTTACACCATAGTCCAGTCTAATCTGGTTTTTACACCATAGTCCAGCCTAATATTTTTTTTGTATGCTCTTGTGTGTTTCATAGGGAAATATGTTTGGGATTTTTCTAATAAGTGGAATGTCTTTTTCTGTGACTCCCAGTACTCTTTGGTAAAGTCTGATTACTTAATATTTTCTAAGGGCTGGAGAGATGGCTCAGCAGTTAAGAGCAAACTGGCCGCTCTTCTAGAGGACCCAGGTTTAATTCCCAGGATGCCTATGGTAGCTCACAAAATGTTTGTTAACATCAATTCTAGGAGATCTGACATCCTCTTCTGGCCTCTGTAGGCACTAGGCATGCATATGGTGCACAAAACTACATGCAGGAAAAATAAATACCCATACACATAAAATAAAGAAAATATTCTCTAAGTCCCACACGGTTAGGCATACTTGTGATCTTAGCAATACAAGGATGAGTCAAGAGCATCACTCTGAGTTTAAGGGCACCCTGAGTACAGAGTAAGACCCTATCTCAGAAGAACAACAACAGAAAGAAAAAAGAGAGTAGTCTCTAATACAGTGGTGCATGCTTGTAATGCCAGCCCCCAGGGACTGGGCAGAAATATCTCAAGTTTGAGTTCAGCCTGAGTGACACAGTTGAGACCCAGTCTAAAAACAAAGAGCTGGGTTTGGTGGATCTCTGTGAGTTCCAGACCAGCCAGAACTACATATTAGAGAGAAGCTGTCTCAGATATATACATTTACAAAAAACAACCAGCAACAACAAAAGAGAATTCTCTAATAGCACTTTTCCTGTGAAGGCCTCTAACTTCCACAGTCAGACGAATCTCCTCTCAACTTTGTTATCATCACACATGGAACAGACTTTCTCAAATGTTCAGCACATTATGGTCTAACTATCGGACCCTAGCAAGCTTTCTGCCTTTAATGAAGGTGAGTTTGGAAAAAAGGCAGGAGCAGCGCCCTGCCCTCCACAGTGGCTGGCATGAACCAGGGCCTCTGCTTGATGGAAAAGCTGAGGTTGCTTGAAACTGATGCTGGAGAACAGGAGCCACTATGACGGTGGCAGTGCTCTGTGACAAAGTCAGAATGCAGTCCAGAAGGACCGTGTGTGAGTTGCCTCATGCAGACCCCTCACTTTTCAGGGACACTGACCCAGGTACAAAAGGGACGTGCCTGAAGTGGTACGTCTCGTGACCTCAAGCCTCCCCATGTCCACGATGGCCCTTCCTGACTCACTGCAATGTGTCTGTCGTGGTGACAGTACTTTCCGCCCTCGGCCCCCAAGTGCACTTGGTTTTTCTGACTCTGGAAAATGAGCAAGTTCTTTTTAACTTCAGTTAATCTGCATATATGAGTTTCTGCTTTGTGCTAAGAATAGAAAGGAGACGTCAATCATGCTTGAGCAAAGCTGAGAGTCCACAGAGAGGATGCCACATCACGTTCTAGTTTGAAAGCCACCAGATTCACCCATCCCCGTCTGTCTGTCTGTCCCTCCGTCAGCCCATCCACTCATCTATCTTGTGTTCTTTCTGAAGAGGATTCATATTCTCCTGATATGGCTGGATGTGTTTAAGGTGTGAGGAGCAGTGAAGCCTTGCAGCTGGTAACCTTCAACCCGAAGCTGTGGCGGAGGTACAGCTACAGCTCAAGGACACAGTAGCGACTCGACAGATGCTGCTTTGTCATTCCAGCAAAGCCTGAGAACACACAGCAAGTGGGATTCCTTGCATGATATTCACATGGCTACAGGGTGAGACCTAAGGCTTCAGGTAGCAGCTGTGGTGAGTAGAGGCTGGAACAGCTTCAGGCTTGTTTGCAGACTGCAAGAGGAGGGGGAGAGGTAATAAAGCTGAGAACATGTGCAAAGGGGTGCTTTTCGGTGATGAGCTCTGGACCTAAGCTGGGGTGCAGCAGGGGTGGAAGTAAGGTCATGAGTGGGTGGCGAGAGCGGAAGGTAGAAAGACCAAAGGACTGCAGGTTCCTGTGGTACTGAAGAATGATGGGATCAAGCTGCAATGGGAGGAAAGTGGCCAAACCTGAGACAGTAGCAGTCAGCAGATGAGGATTCAACTGAAGAGAGCATGATTAAGGAAGGGGCTAGGAGCTGAGGGTACCACCAGTAATTAAAAGGCCAAGAGTTGTGACAGCAATGACTCATCCTGACTAAAAGAAACGAGACAATAGATGGCTGTGTTAGCCGGGCGTGGTGGCACACACACCTTTAATCAGAGCACTTGGGAGGCAGAGGCAGGCAGGTCTCTGTGAGTTTGAGGCCAGCCTGGTCTACAGAGTGAGTTCCAGGATAGCCAGGACTGTTACACAGAGAAACCTTGTCTCGAAAAACCAAAAAGAAAAAGATGACTATATTGGAATGACTTGTTATGGAGCAATAGCTCCATGTAGTATATCGCTCCGAGATGTTCGCCTCTCAGTACTGACTGACATGTCCCTACGGAGGCTACTCTCTCTCCATCCTCCCCTCTGTTCATTGTTTTTAAATGCTACCGAGAGAGCCTACCTACATCAAGAGCATGCATCCTTGAAATTACTTTTGGATGAGAAAAAAAGCAAAAAATAGGGACTAGGGTGATCACTTAGTAAGTAGAGTGCTCCAGGACCAAGTTAATCCCCAGAACCTATGAAAAAAAAAATCAATTTAAAAAATTCAAATGGCAGGCATGATGGCACATAATCCCAGCTCCAGGAAGATGGAGACAGGCAGCTGATTGAGACTCACTGGCTGTCAAGCCAAGCCAGCCTATTAAATTCCAGGCCAGTGAGACATCTCAAAAAACAAGATGGATGGGGCCAAAGCAACGACAAATGAGGACATCCTGTGGCTCTGAGCTGCATGTGCATACACACACAGGATTTTTGAATTCAACTCTTTTTTAAGTATCATGCATGTGCATACACACACAGGGATTTTTGAGCTCAACTCTTTTTTTTTTTTTTAACTATCATCCATGTCAGTGGTTAAGCTGACCTCAGGAAGCCTAGAACCATAGGTGAGAGACAGGCTTAAAATATAAATTTTTACAGAGTTGTGAAAATGCCATAACTGTGGGATTCCAGTGGGCCGGCAAAGGGTTTTCAGAAGTATGACAGGAACCTAATCTTAAAAGATAAGTCAGGATTGGGTAATGTGATGAGGGACAGGAGATGACCACACAGGGAAAGACTTCTGCTTCCTATGAACTTACCCTTGGGACACAAACTAGACACATTTAATCTAACATTGCACAGATCCTAAGGGGGCTGAGCTCTCACAAATTGGGAGTGTGGGTAAAAGACATAAGAGAAGGGGTAGATAGAAGGTGAGTTACCTCATATGAACTCCCGATCAAAAATGGACTACAGTGAAATAGTGTGCTTTTTCTGTGTGTGTGTGTGTGTGTGTGTGTGTGTGTGTGTGTACGAAAATTCCTGTGAGTTCAGGGCCAGCCTGGTCTACAAAGAATAGCCAGGGCTCTGTTACACAGAGAAACCCTGTCTTGGAAACTGTTGAGGGCTTCGGATGTATCAGAATAGATGGGTATTTTCCTAGCATATGCAAGGCCCTGGGTTCAATCCCCAGCACCATGCACATACACAGAAAGTTAAAAAAAAAATACTGTGTTATCTGAAAATTGGTGTGTGTGTGTGTGTTAGGATGTAGCTCGGTTGGTAGATGATGGCTTAGGATACACAAAACCCTGGGTTATATCACAGTACTGCATAAACTGGATGTTGCTTGCCTATAATCCTAGCACTTGTACAATGGAAGCAGGAGATACAGAAATTCAAGGTTATACTTGGACTACAGAGTTTCATGCCAGTCTGCAATACATGAGATCCTGTTTCATACTGTGTGTGCATGATTGCATGTGAGCGTGTGCATGTGTATGTGTGTGTGTGTGTGTGTGTGTGTGTGTGTGTGTGTGTGTGTGTATGTGTTGCTAGGAATTAAACCTGGGGCTTCAAACTGGGCATGGAAGTGCATGCCTTTAATCCCAGCACTCGGGAGGCAGAGGCAGGTGGATCTCTGTGAGTTCAAGGCCAATCTGGTCTACAAAGTGAGTCCAGGACAGCCAAGGATACACAGAGAGACCCTGTCTCGAAAAAAAAAACAAAAACAAAACAACAACAACAAAAAAAAAAAAACCCTGGGGCTTTAGGCAAACACTCTACCACTAACCCATATACCAAGCTTTCCTTTTGCTTTTGGTTTTAAGGCAGGGTTTCACGAAGTTGCCCAAGCATACCTTGAGTTTGCAGCCCTTCTTCCCCAGCCTCTCAAGCAGCTGGGATTACAGGCCTCTGCCATCAGCCCCAACTTAAAAATAAATATTCTGTATGATTTTCCGTGTGTTTTGCTTTGCAAAACTATCTTAGGGTTAAGATGAACTTACTAACTGACCTTGGATAAATTCTGTGTCTTTGTCAGATTCAAATTCCCCATTTACAAAACAGAGCTAATACTGGCATCTACTTGGCACACAATTAGTTTGTTTAGATTGTTACACACATGCACACAAAGGCATATGCGGTAAAAGGAAAGTATTGGAGCATGGCCACTTTCATTTAAGAATAGGATATTTCTGTTCTTTTTTTCAGTTTCCACTGTTAATTATTTAGGGATTCAGAACAATGGGTTTAAAACCGTGTTGAGACACGAATTCCCTTGAAAATAACGTGAGAGCTACAGACTTCCTCTCTCCCCAGTACAAGTGCTTATGCACACATAGAAGGTCCCCAGAACTCCCGGAGCCCAGCCACAGCTCCCTTGTTAAGGACCCCTGTCCTGCAGGCTGGAGAAGACAGGCTGCCTATACTGCGGAGTATCACGGAGCATGCTGCCCACCTCTGACTGGATGACAAAACTCACAGGTGGAATGCTGCATTTGGCCAGGGCACCAGTCAGGAATAGACTGGCTGATTTCCACCTACAGCAATGCAGCAAAGTCTCCAAGTATCATTGCAGGGCTGCCTTCTGAATCATTTAAAATCCCTCAATTTTCTATCAGCACACACAACAAACACATGAAGGCAGAGATGCTTGACTCAGTGGGAGCAAATCAACAGCTTTCAGAAACAGAGAAACGAAGCCTTGAAGAAAGCAGGATTTGCCGGGCGTGGTGGCACACACCTTTAATCCCAGCACTCACAAGGCAGAGGCAGGTGGATCTCTGTGAGTTCAAGGCTAAGGCTACATAGAGAAACCTTATCTGGAAATGTGCCCCCAACGTATATATTTTCATGTCCAGCTCAGGCCTGCAATTTTATTTTTCAAGACAGTCTTCTTTTTCAATTACATTTTATTTCTGTGAATACAGGTATTTTTTTCCTATATGTCTGCGTGTCCCATGTGCGCCTCTCCAGCTCTCAGCCTCCTTGGTTGAAGCACAGGGTGAGATGTATTTCAAAGGGTTGTTCAGGGGTTGAGAGGCAGCTCAGCTGGTAGAGTACTCATCTAGCCTGGGAGGTATGAGGCTGTTTCAAAACAAGAAATCAAACAAAAGAATGGCCAGCAGGATGTGGGGTAGCATGCCTGTGATACCAGCACTTGACACGAAGAGGAAGGATTACGAGTTCAAGGTTATCCTTAGCTATGTAGTGAGTTTGAGGACAGGTTGGACTAGAGATCCTGTCTCAAAAAACAAAAATGAGAAAGCCAGCCATAGTGGCTTTACTGCCAGCATTCACTCCTTTAATCCCAGCACTCGGGAGGCAGAGGCAGGAAGATCTCTGTGAGTTTGAGGCTAGACTGTTTTAGAGATTTGCTTGTTTTGTTTGTTTCAAGACAGGGTTTCTCTGTGTAACAGCCCTGGCTGTCCTGGAACTCACTCTGTAGACTGGGCTGGCCTAAAACACAGAGATCCACCTGCCTCTCCCTCCCGAGTGCTGGGATTAAAGTCCTGCCTGCACCACCCAGCAGAGGCTGGCCTGGTTTAAGCAGCAGGTTCAAGGCCAGCTGGGGCTATACAGTGAGATTCTCTCAAAAAAATCAAATATAAATAAATGTTTAAAAAACAAAAAAGAGAGCCGGGCGGTGGTGGCGCACGCCTTTAATCCCAGCACTTGGGAGGCAGAGGCAGGCGGATCTTTGTGAGTTCGAGGCCAGCCTGGTCTACAAAGCGAGTCCAGGACAGCCAGAGACATTCAGAGAAACCCTGTCTCGAAAAAACAAAACAAAACAAAAAAAAAAAAAAAAAACAAAAAAGAGGAGCTGGAGCGATGGCTCAATGGTTAAGCACACTGGAGGCTCTTCCAGTGGACCTGGGTTCAATTCCCAGCACCCACATGACAGCTCACAACTGGCTGTGACTCCTGTTCCAGAGGACCTGACACCCTCACACAGACGTACACGCAGGCAGAACAACAAATTTGCATACAATAAAAATAAATTACATATATAAAAAGCCGGGCAGTGGTGGTGCACACATTTAGTCCCAGCACTCAGTAGGCAGAAGCAGGTGGAGCTCTGTGAGTTCAAGGCCAGCCTGGTCCACACAGTGAGTTTAGGACAGAGAGGGCTACACAGAAACCCTCTCTCGAAAAACAACAACAAAAAAAGGCCTTTCCAACATGTTGAACCAGGGTGGACAATGAGCAGAGCAGCATCCTATCACAGAGGTGCCCAGCTTCGGGACAGATAAATAAGGGATAGTTTCCAATTATGACACCCCAGGATTGTTGGCCTATGAGACAGAAGCAGGGAAGCTGGTTGTTAATTTTGGGAATACTCTGTGATATTTGGTTACTTTTTCTTTTTTTATATCTTTTTTTTTTGGTTTTTCGAGACAAGGTTTCTCTGTGTAGCCCTGGCTGTCCTGGACTCGCTTTGTAGACCAGGCTGGCCTTGAACTCACAGAGATCCGCCTGCCTCTGCCTCCCAAGTGCTGGGATTAAAGGCATGCGCCACCACCGCCCGCTGGTTACTTTTTCTTTCTTTTAAAATGTTTAATTTTTGAGACGGAGTCTCATATCCGCCGAGGTGACCTTGAACTTGTATAGGTGAGATGACTGAATTTTTCTAATCTTCCTGCCTCTGGCACTCAAATGCTGAGATTACAGGTGTGGTCGCTGTTTTTATGCAGTGCTGAGGATGGACCCTAGGCCGCGTACTTGCTAGACCAGTATTCTACGGAGCCTCATCCCCACTTGTTTTTCATAGAATTTTCGGCTTGTCTTACTCACGGAGACCACTGGCTGAATACAATTTGCTGAAGAGTGACCCGAAGGACACAAGTTTGATGACAGAGAGCCCAGGAATGGAGTGCTGAAGGGAGGCTACAGGGAACTAAGGGCCATCCGAGACCATAGAGGAGCAGGATAGGGCAACAAAGGGTGAGAAACAGTGCACAAATGAGAGAGTAACACAGGTTCCTGCAGGCTAGCTGAGCTTTGAGGCCCTGGTAAACAGGTCCTGCTTGGAGCGGGACCCAAGGTCCACCAGCAGCAGCAGTACGTACCTCATGTAGGGGCAGGAGAGAATCATGGACCCAGTTCTCAACCGACAGCCCTGGGCAGCGTCTGTATTTTAATAAGCTCCCCAGTGACTTGTGTGCACAGACCTGAGCTCAAATGGGCTGCTGCACAATCTTAAAAAAAAAAAGAGTGAGGAAGAAGGCTAGAGCGACAGGAAGCACTCCAGGCTGCAGCCTGGTCTCCATGGGGACAGCCCAGCTGTGCTTGCAGCCCAGCTGCTCCAATTATGTGTGTCTCTTTAGCTAGTCTGGTTGGGAACAGTCAGAGAGATTTGCATAAGGAGGTCTGCGGTAATGGGGCTCGTGGGCACAGGTATCCGGCTGACACCCAATTAAGCCATCTTGGTAAATCATCTCCAGAATGGCAGTTATTATTTTAGGAAACACGAAGAGAATGATATTGAAAGGTAATACCCTGGGTGGGAATTTTTACATCGTTCCAGCACTTGGCAAGTAAAGCACCTTGGGATTTTTCTGTAAAGACAGCATCGTGATACAATTTCCCAGATCGCATAATCTCAAAGCTGCCTGCACTGTCCTCTGCTGTGTGGTTGTTTGTGGCGTCATTCTGCTACTGTGGGGGTGGGTTCCACCCCCGCCCCCTTTCTATTCCCCTGAGCACTTTCTGATTTTTTGACTCTGACTTGCAGTAGAGGAGGGTGTTGCTTCCAGATATGACACAGCAGCCACAGCAGGAAGAGCTTTGCTGACTTGCAGCCCACTTTCAGGTGAGAAGGCAAATTTTCTTTTTCTTTTTTTTTTTTTGGTTTTTTCAAGACAGGGTTTCTCTGTGTAGCCCTGGCTGTCCTGGACTCGCTTTGTAGATCAGGCTAGCCTCGAACTCACAGAGATCTGCCTGCCTCTGCCTCCCCAGTGCTGGGATTAAAGGTGTGTGCCACCACCACTCGGCTGAGAAGGCAATTTTTCATGGTCAACCCCACAAACAGCATTTTCATGACAGCATTTTTCTGTCTTAGAGTCCCACCAGGCCTGATGGGAATATAATAAGTTCACCCTGCAGCTGCCCTCTGCCCAGCTGTGGCCTCCAGGCCTTCAGGCTCTGCCACAGGCATGAGCTCCCTGATAGGTCTTCTCCAGACACTGCTTGGTCCCTGGTGTCACCATATTTTCTCACTATGCATCCTTCCACTGTTCACAGTCTTTAACACTTATGAGATTACACAAATTTGGGCTCTCAGTCTTCATCGGCTGGATCCCCTTAGTTCTGTCATAGCCATTTTACCTGTCACGTTCAGTTTCACTCTCCCTTAACACCTCTAACTTGACTGGTACCCATGCCTCCTGGAGATGCCCTCTCTCCTCTTCCCTGCCTCTTCATTTCTCACATAGGCTGCTAAGGATAAACCCCACCCCCCCAAGACTGTAGCAAAACAAATGAAGCAGAACAAGCTAACCAGGACAGCCCCCAGGGTGATGCGGTCCAGTTTCCTTAGCTGAGAACCACTCACAGGCTGGCACCCTGACTCCCTTCACTTTCTGCCATTCCTCCAGATTCACAAACTGGCTTCTAAGTGGGGTTAACAGTGACACTTCCCCCACCCTGCTCTCTACCTGGCCATCTTCCTGGCACCCTTTGCATGGGTCTTTCCCATATTAGCAGTAGTTTCCTTGGGCTCCCTTGAGTTTAGTCTCAGGCTGCTGTTCTCTTCTCAGTCTGGCTTGTTCTACAAAGTTCACACGCTGACCACTGTCTCTTCTTCTCTTTTCAAAATCACGCTCTTCTGCTCCACTGCTTATCAAATGCTATATGGGGACACCCTACAGGTACCTTTATCTCACACATTCCTACGACTCACTCCATTGCTCTCCAGCTACTCTCTAAGCTTGCCCCTGCACCTGTGACTCCCTCTTCCTCTTTGTCCTCCTCCACCTCCACAAATAAATACTTAATCACTATTTAATATCTTCACTTCTACTGCCCAGGGGCCACTCAAGAAACAATCTTGGGTGTTGTTCCTCAGGTGACCATCCATCTGGGTTTGTTTGTTTGTGTTTTGTTTGAGGCAGGGTTTCTCTGTATAGCCCTGGCTGTCCCGGAACTCGGATCAGGCTGGCCTTGAACTCATAGAGATCTGCCTGCCTCTGCCTCCCAGACCTGAGATTAAAGTGTGCCACCACCACCACCTAGCCCATCTTGATTTTTGAGACATGGTCGCTCATTGGCCTGGAATTTGCAGATTTGGCTAGGCTGGATGACCAGAGCACTCCAGGGATCCTACTGTCTCTGCCTTCTCAATGCTGGCATTCTAGACAACTGGGTCTTTGTATATGAGTTCTGACAATGGAACTCAGGTCTGCAAGCACTCAACTGAGCTATGTTCACCATCCCCAGCCACCTGATTTTACCGCCTAAATATTATACAAGTCCCTTCTTCCAGCTGACCCCTACTTTAGGTCTTCCTTAATTCTTACTTGGACACTTGAGTAGCTTCTCAACTGGTCTCTGTCTCCACCTCTGTCAAGCCCCACCTCTACGCTTGGTGCGGTGGTATTTCTAAGATGACAACTGTGCAAGGTCAGTCTCCTGGATTAAAACACTTCAAAGGCCTCCATTATTTATAGATAAAGTCTCAGATTCGTGGCATGATACAGAAAGCCAGCCATGATGCTTCAGCTGCAGGACTGGGCAAGCAAGGAGCTTAACGTGCAACAGTGAATGAGCCAACAGTGAATACCTTAACATTTCCATGTTATGGAGGCTAGAGAGATAGCTCAGCAGTTAAGAGCACTGACTGCTCTTTCAGAGGACCTGGGTTCAATTCCCAGCATGCACATGGCAGCTCACACCTGTCTGTAACTCCAGTTCTTGGGTTTCTGACATCCTCACACAGACCTACATGCAGGCAAAACACCAATAAACATAAAATACAATAAGCTGTATATTTAAAAAATTGCAGCCGGGCGGTGGTGGCGCACGCCTTTAATCCCAGCACTTGGGAGGCAGAGGCAGGCGAATCTTTGTGAGTTCAAGGCCAGCCTGGTCTACAAAGTGAGTCCAGGACAGCCAAGGATACACAGAGAAACTCTGTCTCGAAAAACCAAAAAAAAAAAAAAAAAAAAAAATTGCCAGTCTAGTCCTTGCCTTGTACTAACAGTCCACCCCTACTTCAGTATTCCGTGCTTTAGTTACTCTCACTCTCATTTGTAGATTCTAAGTCACTTCTAAACACTTAGGTTGAGCTGAGAAATTCTCTCCTAGCCTCAGTCTGTGCTCACTTAGCACTGGGGGTATTAACTCTATCACTACTTAAGCCACATTAGATCTTCCACTCCCTAGGAGCTTCTTCATTGTTCCATTCTCTCTCTAGGTGTGGCCACGCCTCAGGTAGTGTGGAAGCCGGTGGGCACCATACAAACATAAGATTGCTCTGGGAGCTGACTCGGCTCAGCCTCTGATGCATCATTTGAAGCCCCATTATCCTTCAGGCTCTTTGGAATAGAATGACCCTGAGAAGCTCTATGTACCCTCGTGGGACCTAGGGGAAGGGGGAGCATGAGTGTTAAATCATTTCTCTAAGGGTAGTGATCAGAACTCTAGCAATTAACTTCCATTATGACAGACTCACTTGAGGTGAGCCTGCAATTTTCACAGGAAGTGCATGGAGCTTGCCGTGTGTGCCGAGTGCTCACTTCTGAGCTATCTGCCAAATTTCCAGCAGGCTGGCTCGTGTTTGCCAGTCTTGTAGCAGTGGGTGATGTGTTTTCTAGCAGGGAACACAGGTAGCTCTGGGAGTTACTCTGGAGGCTCACAAAGCTGTTCTTGGATCGTTTTGTGGAGAGGTCCTCAGAAATGTATCCCCTTGGAGACCATCATTGACATCAGGAGAGGTCCCTGGGTCCTCAGTGACCTCCTTGCATGCTATCTAGGCAGGATCTGTTTAAAAATAAGCAGCTCTCCTGCCATGGGCCTGATTTTTTTATAGTGTCACCCCTTTATTTATTTACTCATTTACTCATTTATTTGTTTGTTTGTTTATTTATTTATTGTGTGTGATGCTTGTGTATAAGTGTGGGATGTAGAATTTAGAGGAAAACTTTTTTCTTATTTTCTTTTTTCCCCCTCAAGACAGGGTTTCTCTCTCTCTATCTATCTATCTAAATTATATATCTAGATACAGGCTATATATCTATCCATCTATCTATCTATCTATTATATATCTAGATACAGGCTAGATACAAGCTTTTGCTATACAACTGGAGCTACCCTCCACTCACTGTGTACCAAATTTCTGTGTAACCCAACCTTTTTAATTATTAAACAGTTATTTATTAATAACTATATCTCTTATAACAAATACACTTAATTACTATTCCTATAAATTCCTACAACCACTATAAATGCCTACAACCCCTAAGACCTAACCACTAAACCTATTGATAAATATTACAACTATTTTCATAAGGATACAGTCTCTGGGGCAGGTCCTCAGTCACCAGGAAACCAGTCTGGGGGGTAGTCCCTTTAATGCACTTAGCAGTCTTTATTCTGGAATATCTCAGACGCAGGTTCGTCAGGGTAAATTGGCTATCGAAGTCTCACTTTAAATAAGGCTTGAGGCTTTCTTCTCTCTGGGAGACCTCAGTGTCTGTAGGCCAACTTATTTCCTTCGCATCAGCAACTCTGCCACTCTGCCTCAGTCTTTAAAGCTGGCCACAGTTCCATTCAGGCCACTGTTTGGACAGGTCAAACCCCTCTAGGCAAAAGCTGAGCCACAGGGTTTAGTCCTTGGCCTTTTGCTGTCTTGCTGAGGCTTTCTCTGTTCACCAGCTTCTTTCTGCCTCAGGGAGATCTGGCCATCGGTCTACCAGCACTTTCTCCAGCAGGACTGTCGGAGCTCTCTAGTATCGGGGGCCCTTAGCACGCAGCTCTCCAGGCTCATCCACTTGTCCTTAAATAGGATTGCTACTTGTTCCACCTGCTTCAGCTTAATTTGGGCTGTGCCCACTTAGCAGTTGAAAACAATGCCAGGTCATAAAGTCTTTCCTTGTCTCACCTGGCTTCAACCTTGTTTTTAGTCCATAGAGACTCCCCTCGTTTCAGGAGACTTCATCCATAAGCTGATAAGCGAATTGCTCACAGCCAAGTTGATCTTCATGCCCCGAATTAAGAGACTGTATCAGAAACCTAGATATTCACTAAATCTAACTTATATTAATCTATCAACCCCTACAATTCTGCCTCAGCCTCCAGAGTGCTAGGGTTACAGATGCGTACCACCAAGCATGGCTTTACTGCCAGTCTCACAAGTACTTTTTTCTTTTTCTTTTATGTATATGTTTTTATTTACTTATTTTTATTTTACGTACGTTGGTATTTTGACTACATGTATGTCTGTGTGTCATATCTGTACAGAGCCTGCAGAAGCTAGAAAGGGACAACAGACTCTCTGAAACTAGAGTTCTAGCCAGTTGTTAGCCACTACTTGGGTGCTAGGAATCGAACCTGGGTCCTTGGGAAGAGCAGCCTGTGCTCTTTTCCACTGAGCCATCTTCCCAGCCCCACCCGTACTTCTTTGACCATAGCCTTCCTTCACTGAGGACAGACCTTGTGCTATGGACACTGCCGTATGTTCCCAGTGTGGGCAGCACTTACCCAGTTTGTCCAGTATTACTCTAGGTCTGACACCGTGTCTGGCACGCAGGAGGTACTTGGTTTCATCTGGAGATGAAATCTGGGAAAAGGAGTGGTGGGAACGGGGTGGGCGGGGCTTATCTCCAGACTGGCAGGGCTGAGGGTAGCAGCTGACACAAGGCTGGCGCTCTAGTTTCTACCTGCAGAGTGGACCAGTGTGCTTGCCAGCTCGATCCTCTGCGTCTGACCGCCCAGGCCTGAATCCTGACCAGGGAAGGCCATTTCATGCATCACATCAAGCAGAAACAGTTGCCAGCCACTCTGCCCCGAGCCCTTCGCTGTTGCTGTTTCTCTGGTGGAAATGAGGGAACTTGATTTCCCTGGTGTATCACCTCCCTCCTTTAGTTTCCCTTCAGGAAGTGCAGCCGTGACGGAAAAAATGAAACAAAACACCCAACCCAGCCTGAAGCTCCTCAGCAGGAAAACACTGTTGCTCTTCTCAGAAGAGATGGCTGTTGTGTCCTGTAAGACAGCCACAGACCGTCATTAATGTGAGAGATGGGAAAAGATCCCCTGTGCAGAGCCAGATGGCTTGGCCAGCTCACACAGGATCTGTGCCATAGGTTCTCAAGAGCTCTTGGAGCCACTGAAGTTCTTTCTTCAGATTTCTAGACACAAGACCACCCACCAGTCAAGAACATTTGGCTAACACTCCACATGGGTTTGGGGTTAGAGTTTTAGAAATGGGACAGGACGTCAGAGTTCAGGCTCTTCAGATTTTCCATATTTGGTTGACAAGAACTGGAATTCTCTTGGCTGATTTGAGGGCACGGCTGGTGTGGGGCAGAACTTGGTTTTCTGAATTCCAGTTTTCACAGCACACTGCATTAACACACTATTAACACACTGCATTAACATACTGTATTAACACACTATTAATACACTGCATTAACACACTGTATTAACACACTGCATTAACACAC
>CAJQZJ010032972.1:2776992-2833949 GCA_907164525.1 Lophiomys imhausi | reverse complement strand
ACACACACACACACACACACACACACACACACACACACTCATACACACTCACACACAAACAGAATAAAGTGAAGACTAGAGACTAGAACGGGTCTCTGGCTACCACAGTGCAGAACTTAATTCCCACTGAACAGGCTTTCAATATTAGTACAAGGTGCAGTCTCTCACCCTAATGGCATTTGCGTCGCAGAATTAAGGCAGATGACTTTTTTTTTTTTTTCAAGACAGGGTTTCTCTGTGTAGCCCTGACTGTCCTGGACTCGCTTTGTAGACCAGGCTGGCCTTAAACTCACAATGTTCCGCCTGCCTCTGCCTCCCAAGTGCTGGGATTAAAGGCGTGCGCCACCATGCCCGGCAAGGCAGATGACTTTTATGAATTCTGTTACACTCCAGTTCCACCCTGTTCTGCCCCCTCACAATCATGACACATTTCAGGTTCCAGATGTGCACTTCTGTGGCTTTCATTAGATTAAAACCCAACAGGATGGCATAAGGTATTCATAAATATGCACATATGAAAACATCTATTTCAAAGGAAGCATCTATAAGCTGCTGAGTTTACCTTCTCCCTTATCAGTCACAAACAGAAGCCACTGCAACAATGCTGTAATGCAATTATTCTGCATCTAGGACAAGCTGAGCTGGATAGCTTACTGCTGCTCATCTACTGAGTCACATAAATATCAGGAGATAGACAGAAAAGCCTTTAAATCCATCTCAGCAACATGAAAATATTCAAAGCAGAGATGCCAAAATTTTTAGTCCATTTATTTCAACTTCTCATTATCATTCCATTTTTAGTTTTATATTTATTATATATTTATATTGGTTTTGAGACAGGATCTCTATGTTGCTTTGGGTGTCCTGGAACTTGCTCTCTAGACCAGGTCAGCCTCAAACTCACAGAGGCCTCTGCCTCCTGAGTGCTGGGATTAAAGCTGTACACCAAGAGCCACCACCACCCTGCTATTTTTTTTTTTTTTGGTTTTTTCGAGACAGGGTTTCTCTGTTTAACAGCTCTGGCTGTCCTGGACTCGCTTTGTAGACCAGGCTGGCCTCAAACTCGCAAAGATCCGCCTGCCTCTGCCTCCCAAGTGCTGGGATTAAAGGCGTGCGCCACCACCGCCCGGCTGCTATTTTTTTTTTTTTAACTTGGGGACTGTTTTATTCAAAATTAACAGAAAAACAACAGGGCATGCAAGCTGTAAATCTTGTACCATGGCCTGTGTGTGAAAGTCAGAGGTCAGCTTTGTGGAACCATATCTGTCCTTTGATGTTTATGTGGGCTCCAGAGATCAAGCTCAGGACAAGCTTGCACAGTAAGCACTTTACCCACTAAGCCATCTCACTGGCCTCTCCCCTCCCTACAGTAGACTGAATGGGAATGGCCCCACACACTTATATCCTTGAAGGCCTAGTCCTCAGTCAGTGGAACTGTTTGGGAAGGATTAGGAGGTGTGGCACTAGGGGTGGGCTTTGAGGTTCCAAAGGCCCACACCAGGCCCAGTCCCCTGAACCCACATAAACTCTCAGTTACTGCTCCAGCCCCATGGCTGCCTGCTGCTGTGCTCCCTTCATGATGGCCACAGATTAGCCCTGTTAAACAGTAAGCAAGACCCCAGTTAAATGCTTTCTTCTATAAGTTGCCTTGGTCATGGTGTCTCCTCACAGCAATAGAACAGTGACTAAGACAGCCATCATGCCCAGTACCCTTGTAAAAACTTTAAATTTGTAACAGTAAACATGAATCCACTGCATTAAAGAGGCCAAACACAAAAAACAAACAGACAAAACAAACGAATCCTTCCTAGTGTAAGACAGGTGTCCAGTAAAAGTGAAGGTCGCTTCTCATATGTTTATCACTTTGAATTTTTAAAATAATTTCAGCTTTACAAAAATGTGGTTGAAAATAGTACATCTGCATTATACTTTTCATCAACTCCCCTTATTGTTAACATCTTGTAGAAGCATGATACAAATATCGAAGCTGGGAAATCGACATTAGTATGCTAGCTAGCTAAGCCACCATTCTTACTGGACTTCACTTAGTAAAGGCGAACACGGTAATGGTTTACACAGTAAACCCTTCTCAGGCTGGGAACCACGGTACTACATGATGTAACAGTTTAAAGTCACTGACCTGTAGGAATCAGAGTATCATCCACAGGCAAATATGCCTCTGATGCAATGGTGACTTCATGGTCATATATATCTGGGGAGCCCTGGGAAGTAAAAGAGAAAAGAAAGATGTACTGCTTGGGTCTTTTTTTTTTGTTGGGGGGGGTTCGAAGGGGTTGAGAAAAGGCCTCTGTTTGCAGTCCTGGAACTCACGCTGTAGACCAGTCTGGCCTCGAACTCACAGAGATCCGCTTGCCCCTGCCGTCTGAGTGCTGGGATTAAAGGCGAGAGCCACCACGCCCAGCTGGCTACTGAGTTTTTATTTTACATATTCACTTTATATCTTCTGCAAAAATGTCTTCAAGCACTGACAGCTGACTGATGGCTATGATTAATAAGACCACGGGTAGACAGAACCTCAATATAGCCACCAACAAGTTTGGAAGAAACTTTCAAACGTAATTGTAGGGTGGGCAAGGTGGCTCAGTGGGTAAAGGCGTTTGCTGCCAACCCTGTCCCAGGACTCACAAGGTAGAAGGAGAGAATCAGCTCCTACAAATTGTCCTCAGATCTCCATATGTGATCCATGGCAAACATGTGTGCATATATATATACACATGTAAATAACTACAAAAAGTTGCCTAAGGTTGCAACTCTCTCATACACAAGATAAAAAGAAGGGTAGGGGGCTGGGCGGTGGTGGCGCACGCCTTTAATCCCAGCACTTGGGAGGCAGAGGCAGGCGGATCTTTGTGAGTTCGAGGCCAGCTTGGTCTACAAAGTGAGTCCAGGACAGCCAGAGATATTCAGAGAAACCCTGTCTCGAAAAACCAAAAAAAAAAAAAAAAAAAAAAAAAGAAGGGTGGGGGGCACAAGTCTTACATAGTCAGGGACCACTTCCAAGTGACCAGAGAAGGTCAGTTGTCACTCTTCCCTGGCTGGCTTAGCTCCTACCCAGAGCACACATTCCCTGTCATGTGACAGGAGTCAGAATCACAGTACCCGCTTCTGAGGGCTTATTCTTTGGGGCAGAACCAGCTGGGCTAGAAAGCCCAGGTCAGGGGTCAGAAGGGCTGACCCAGTTCTAGCTTTCGCTGGGTACCCCCAGTGAAATCACGAACTCTTCTGGAACCTTACTTGTTTTGGGAGAAAATTGGGAGATATCTACACTTTTCCCAGGGTCCTCCTGAGGTACAGTTTAGTTTAAGGGGATATGCTGTTTGTAAATTGGAAATATTTTTATAAAATGAAGCCATGTAAGCATTATTATTTTTTATTTTCAGTATCTTAAAGCCACACAATGGCAAATGGGGAAGAGGAGACAAGTATGAGCTTTCACTTTTGTGATTGCTCAAAAATGAGCTAAATCAAGGTTTCTCAGCCAGGGTGATTTTGCCCTGCAGAGGGACATCTGCAATGTCTGGAAATGTAAGGCTGCTGCCTTTTAAACTGGCTGACAAACATCCCACCTGCCCAGGAGGCCCCACTACCACCAGGAATCACCTTGCCCAAAATGTCGGTGCTGATTTTGAGAAGCCTGAGTGTAGGCCAACAGAGGCTCCGCCAGGTTCCAGAGAGCAAACAGGGGCTAGGAGGACACCAAGCTTTATAATCAGAGAGACTCGGGCTGCACAACCGCATGAGTCATTCTGCGAAGAGAGGCCGAAGTTCAGAGACTCATGCGTCTGTGTCTAAACACAACAGAAACGGTTTCCTTACACTGCCGGGAGGCTCTGCTGCTGATCGGCAAGGAAGGCAGGATATGACCCCTCAATGCCCTAGATCAGGAGCAACAGAGTCTGTCTGTAGATCAGAAGAGTCCTAAAGCACAAGGACCAGGCTCTGACTCCTCCACCTTCCTCTGCACATGAGTCTTGAAAGACACAACCCTGCTAATGTCCTCCAGTGAGGTACGCCTGCCTGGTGGAGACGGTCACTCTCTAGACTCGTGGTCCAGCCTGTAATCTTTGCTCTCCTTTCCCAGGATCATGGCTCCTTGCTGCTGGTCCTTCATAAAAGATAAATACCTACTTGTAACCAGAACATTGGTTTGATTTCTATGGCCATGGGCTGATTATGATTTCTATGGAACGTCACATAACTGGCAGCCCACAGTAGACATTCTTCAGTGCCTCCTATCTACAACAACGCAATGCTCTGGAATGTGTCCAAGTCACTGGATTGGTGACTTTGGTCCTCTGTACTATAGGGTATAGCACTGTTTGACTTTATACAGCTCTCCTGTAGAGAGACATGTGGTCTGTTTCCACTGCTTTCACAATAGGAACAAAACTGCTGAGGAATTTCCTTTACTGTTTTTGCTTTCTTTTGTTCTTTCAAAAAAATTTTTTTTTAAGCACTAAGGCAGGAAGCGAATAAACCAACATGAAAACCACACACTAAATAGATGGATGTTTCTGAGACATTAGAAAGGGTGAAGAGAGGCAATGTATATTGGGAGGCCATTCCCTGAATAGCCCAGATATTTCTACACTGAAGAGAAGCAAACATATTTTCTGTATCTTCTGGTCTGGAAAATGCAGTGGTGTACGTTGGTGGAAGATTACTGTCATATTCACTTCCTTTCCAGATGGGTGAAAACTTGGCATGAAACACTGGTTCCCACACAGACTTGAGACCGGTCTCTGAATTTAGTGTTTTTTTTTTTTTTTCCGGTAATTTCCCTTAACATTTGCTTATTGCAACTACACCATTTACATGCAGAGTCTCTTATGACTGTCATGGGCCTTAAAGACCTTTTTGTGCATTACCATGACTACTGCCTAATTTAGCTCCAAATGACTTCTGCAGGAGGTAACAGACAAGAGATTTCTACCCAAAGTCACAGCAAGTCCTCTTCAGCAGCTCCCTTTGTCCTCAAAGAAACCAGACGTGCTGACTAATGTAGATTAGGTCATATATATGACCATACTCCTTCTTAAGGAAGAGGAGCCCTCGCCAGCCTCCTAAGGCCATTGCTCTGTTTTAATCTCCTTGCTGGCAGTTGGGCTAGGTAGAGTGTGGCTCACACTTTTGGCTGATGAAATGTGAAACAAAGCCTGTGAGGATGATTCTGGACAATGTCCTATATGTTCTTAGAAAAGGAACAGTAAACAGGACGTGGCGATGGACGCCTTTAATCCAAGCACTCAGGAGGCAGAGGAAGGTGGATCTCTAGGAGTTCGAGGCCAGCCTGGTCTACAGAGTAAGTCCAGGACAGCCAGGTCTACACAGAGAAACTCTGTCTTGAAAAGCCAAAAAAAAAAAAAAAAAAAAAAAAAGAAAGAAAGAAAGAAAGAAAGAAAGAAAGAAAAAAGGAAAGAAAGAGAAAAAGAAAAAGAAAGGAACAGTAGAGATAAGAAAAGAAGAACTTCTGTTTTATCTGTGGAGATAAGTATATGAGGATGGGACTCCTGGAGCTATAGCAGCCACTCTGTGACTATGAGGGAACAAGTCTGAAGACAAAAAGCCCAAATACCAAGGAAGGTGTGGTGGTTTAAATTAAGAATGGTTTCCAAAGACGCATATTTTTGAATGCTTGGCTTCAAGTTGGTGGAACTGTATGGGAAGGATTAGGAGGTGTGGCCTTATTGGAGGAGGTGTTGCTGGGGGTGGGCTTTGAGATTTCAAAAGTCACACCATCCCCAGTTAGTTCTTTCTCTTTGCTTCATGCCGTGGATCAGCATCATCCCTGCGTGCCTGCGGCCATGCCAGTCACGAGGGTCATGGACTCACCTTCTGAAACTGTCCCTTTCAACAAACTCTTTCTTCTATTAGTTGCCTTGGTCATGGTGTCTTATCACAGTAATAAAAAGTAACTAAGACCAAAGGAAAATGGATAATGGAAGAACAGGCTCCTCAATTGTGGGGATTTCTGCTGATGAGGGTGGAAGTCTGGCATCACTGAAAGGACCTTGAACCCGCCATTAAGAGGATGGACTCCCATCTTCAGCTGATTTTGGGGATCCTAGATCTCTGGAGATATGTCACGTGCTTAATCCTCCTCTGACTTTCCCATGCTAATGAGGTGCTTTGGCTTTCAGCCAATGACATTCAGTCTAGGCCTCTGGCTTCCCTCGAGTTTTCCCCACCTTCACTACCCATGAATTAACTAGGCGTTCCATTTTCTCTCTTCTGATTGGAGAATACCCAGTGAATCAAATATGTCTCCTTCCCAAACCCCTTCTCACTATCTAAATTCACTGATTCACAGAGTAAACTCCCCGTTTCTTTTTGATCTGCCCCTTCAATGGAGTGTCTGAGTCTGCTTATTTGGGAGGGGGTGCTCTTCCTTCCATGAAGGATCTGCAGCTAACGTTTGCCTGGCCGGCCAGGCTCACATGGGCCCCAGGCTTCTGCCTGGCCGCTATCTAGCTAGGTCTCCTACTGCTGGCATCTGGGCTCTTCTCTGTCCTGTTGCTGCCACCGGCAACCTAGCCAGGCTCACTTCTCGATTAGGCCACCCTGTGGCCTCTGCCATTTCTTCTGAGCACCACCTCCCACCTGGCTGCCTCAGCCTGGTGGGCTAGGCCAGTTTGGGGTACATGCTGCTGCTTCTGTCACCTCTGTTGCACCACCCTCCTGGCCAGCCAGCTAGGCTCCAGAAGTAGATCTCTTGCCTAGCCTGCCACCCACATGGCCACCCCTTTTCTGTCAGGCCAGGGCCTAGTCTGTCTGGTTCCTGGATTAGCTGGGGACCGGATTACCTCCCAGCCCCTTCCGAACCCACACTCAATGGCACATCTATCGAGTCATACCAGAACCGCACAGCTTACTTTCCATCTCAAACCCTCCCTGATGTGCTTTCATAGCTCTTTAGGCAAATTTTCAATAAAAAACCCACATTCCCTGAGTTTTGCAGTAGGCACAGGCTAGGACAGAAAGATAAAAAGCAAAAATCACCTGCAACCTTCATACCTTTTGCATTCTTTGAAAAACATGATTCCCCACCCCCAACTGAGGACCCCAACATTGAAACTTAAAAGTGGTAACCTGAAGCTCAGGCCCCAAACTAGAAGACTCTACTTGTTAAATTTACAAGATGGGTGTGGTAGCTCACACCTGAAACCTCAGCACTTGAGAAACTGGGGCAGGAAGAGTGAGTGCTATGAGTTCCACACTAGCCTGGGCTACAGAAAGAGACCCTCCCTGAAAACAAAAAAAACAAGAACAAGTGAAGAAGGCTCATCTTTGTTTTTCTGAACTTTGGAGATTCTGTAAGAACCAATTACTTGCTATTCAGGAAATCACCACCAGCAGATCAGCAGCAAAACCCAATAAAGGATGAAAATGAAAGATATCGCCAGTTGGTCATGACCACCAGCTTGTAGGAAATCATGCCAAAGTGCCTCAAGTGATTAGATAAGCTGAGTTCTTCAGACAAGGCAGAGGTCACAGAGATGGGATCTGCAGTTTGCCTCCACGATTCATTGAATCATGGGACAGCCTCTTCAACATGCTAAACCAATTAGGAGGGAATGCTTCGGCTTACAGGGGATTGCTAACGGGGGCGGGGGGGCAATAGTGGCTCTACACCACACTCAGACGTTATTAAGGGCCCTGCTACTAGGCTGGTTTCAGCGTTTTCACTGGCAACTTCTCAGAGTGCTTTGAACAAAGTTAGCTGAGAGCATGTCTAGTAATCTAAAGACCCGGGTCTTCTAAATTCAAGTCCAGTGCCCTGGCCACTGCATCGTGTAGGGCAAGACCGACCACCAGAAGCCCCGAGAGAGGCTGTAGGAACACACACATTATCTGCGGCATATTTAGAGGGGCTGACGCAAACATGCTCATGTCCGACATTTAAGGATGGAAGCCACCTTAGATGGGAGTGATTCTGGGGGACACAGAGGCGCTGGGGGGCAAATGTGCATACGTGCAGCTAGATGAAAGGGTATGGTCTGCATCACATGGGAAACGGCTGCTCCCCTTGGCAGGATGACATATTCCCTTGCTCTTCCTCTGTGACTTCTGTTTTACTGAGCATCTATTTCAAGCCAGGTACTCTGCCTTTGATACTCCTGTTTGATCACCAAGAGCATGAGTCAGTTCATCTCTGTGATGGGTTTATCTCTCCAGCCACAGCTCTGGTCATTCCTCCAGCACTCTGGTTACAGCAGGAGGGAAGTAAACTCACTTACCTGGCCTGCTAAGTTGAAATAAGAATGGTTGGTCAGATTAACTGGTGTGGTCTGGCTGGCCTGCGCTTGGTAGTTGATGACAAGCTCTCCTCCATCCAGGGTGTATGTCACCCAGACTTTCAACTCTCCAGGGTAGCCCTCCTCACCATCTGGACTGACTCGAGAAAACTGGACACCATTGGACAACAACTGAGGGGTCCAGAGGACCTAGAAAAAAGAGTTGAAAGCTGCTTAATCACTCCAGTCGCCATCAAAATGTCACCTTTCAATATTTAAAGAGCACAGAGTCCAGAAAGGGACCTGGTGATGAAGAAATAAAGGTTTCCTAACAACAGCCTGAAGCTTAACTCATCTAGAACTATTTTATACAGAAAGAGATGGCTTTTGACAGAAGATATTTTCCCCTCTATCTACTTGCATTTCCTATTTTTTTTCTCTCTCTTTTTTTCCCCAAGATATGGCTCTCTGTATAGTCCTGGTTGTCCTGTAATATGCTCTGTAGACCAGGGTGGCCTCAAACTCAGAGATCCACCTGCCTCTGCCTCCCCAGTGCTGGGATTAAAGGTGTGTGCCACCACTGCCCAGGTTTGATGTGTATTTTAATCTTAGACTTCTGGTATGACAAATATAAGACATCAAAACCTACTCATAATGTTTAACCATAAGCTGGGGCCTGGATTGGGAAGAGCACTTGCCCAGAATGCATGAAACCTTGGGTTCACTTTCTAGAACCACACAAATCCTGGCATGGTAATGCAGGTCCATAACTTCAGCATTTAGAAGGCAGAAGCAAGAGGACCAAGAGTTTAAGGTCACCCTCAGCTCTTAGAGAGTTCAAGGCCAGCCAGAGCTACATGGGATACTATCTTCAAAATCAGAAACTTGATCAACCCCTCTCTATTGGGATACTATATATAATTTACTTCTTACTATTATAATTTTGGTCTTGGAACCCAGGGCCTTGCACACACTAGCCAAGTGCTCTCTCACTAAGTTACACCCCTAGCCCCTCTGTAAACATTTATCTAAATACTGAGGCTGACCATGTTCCCCGGGCAAGGATTAAAGCAAACAGCACATTTATCCCATTTGGAAGAGTTCCAAGTCACAAATCACAAGTCCTGATTCAGGGATCAGCATGTCCCAAGTTCAGTATGTGGCATCAGACACCAACCTTTCCCTAAAATAGAGGTGCTGAAGAAGCTATCCTGAAGGGTCTTATTTTAGCAAACATAATTCTAAGAACAGTAAGAACTATGGAGAAGTTCTCCAAAAGACTTTGCAAACAGAAATGGAATCCTGGGTCCACAGTGGAGCCTCTCAGCTTTGCCCAGGAATCCTCAGCTCATGTGACTAGGAAATGGAAATCCAGCATTTACCAAAAGCCCATTATTAGTCACACTTGGCTAACAACTTCACAGGGGCTCAGAGTAGACTTACAGGAGGCACCATTATCAAATGACCAGAGAACTGAAGCTCAAAAATAAAGGACGCCTGTTACATGCGTCATTTGAAGAAAAGAAAAGCCGGGCAGTGATGGCGCATGCCTTTAATCCCAGCCCTCGGGAGGCAGAGGCAGGCAATTCTGAGTTTGAGGCCAGCCTGGCGTACAGAGTGAGTTCTAGGACAGCCAGGGCTGTTACACAAAGAGACTATGTATAGAAAAAAAAAAAAAAAGAAAGGAAAAGAAAAGAGAAAAAGCAGTTCCTCAAATGGATAAACTGTTTGCCTCAGGTTACCTGAGCCAGAGCCTGTACCCACCCCCTTTTCCTGCCAATATCAGAACGAATTGGCCAGAGTCTCATTCTTATGGAGTTCAGGATAATTAGTGAAGGGCTGTATGTAGACAGGAGAACGTCACTTTGCTGAGTGCTCCTTGGTTGCTTGTCTACTTTACATGTGTCAGCCAAAGTAAACTATTTGGTTCATCCAGGTGTGGGTCAACAGCTGGGCACTGATCATTTCTTAGAGTCCCAACTGCTTTTGTCATCTCAGTATTGAGCTCCACGTCACGTTGCCTGCTTCTACCTTGTACACTGCAGGACAGAAGAGACCCCTGGAGTACTTCATGGTTTACTTCATGGAGTACTTTCAAAGGGAGGAAAGGGTGGAATCCTGCTTAAAATCAAACACGTAACCAGTGCAGAGTCAGGGTCCAAGCTCAAGGCTAGCTGCCCACACTATTCCACATTTAATCGTGTTGTTTACATTTACATTTGAAAGTATTTTAAATTAAAAATAAATGTATGTGTATCTGTGTGGAGTGGGAATACATGTATGACTTGTGGAGACCAGAAGAGGGAGTTAGATCTCCTGGAGCTGAAGTTAAAAGCAGTTGTGAGCTTACAGTGATGTACGTGGTGGTGGGAACTGAACTTGGATCCTCTTGAAGAGCAACAAGTACTTTTTTTCTTTTTGTTTGTGACAGGGTTTCTCTGTGTAGCCCTGGCTGTCCTGGAACTCACTCTGCAAACCAGGCTGGCCTTGAACTCACAGAGAACCGTCTGCCTCTGACTCCCTAGTATTTACATTAAAGGCGTGTGGCACCACACCCACCAGCCGCACCAAGTAAGTGCTCTTAACTGCTGAGCCATCTCAGCAGACAAATATCCCCTTTTAAAAAAAGATTTACTTATTTATGTATTTTATATATATATATATGAGTGCTCTATCTGCATGCACAACTTCAGCCAGAAGAGGGCATCAGATCACATTGTGGATGGTTGTGAAACACCATGTGGTTGCTGGGAACCAAACTCAGGACCTCTGGAAGAGCAGCAAGTGCTCTTAACCCCTGAGCCATCACTGCAGCCTCTAAATATTTCTTTTTAAAGGACTAGGTGTGGGCTATGGTTTAGGTTTAGGCTGGCCTCGAACCTGTGATCTCTTTCTTGCTTTTCCCTCTTTCCTCCCGGCTTGCATGACTTCAACTGGCCAAATCTCCAGTTTTTTTTTTTTTTTTGGTTTTTCGAGACAGGGTTTCTCTGTGTAGCCCTGGCTGTCCTGGACTCAATTTGCAGACCAGGCTGGCCTCGAACTCGCAAAGATCCGCCTGCCTCTGCCTCCCAAGTGCTGGGATTAAAGGCGTGCGCCACCACAACAGAACAGTTGAAACAAACTAAACTGTACCACTCCAAACAGAGCTAAAAAGCTAATAACTTGCTAGACCAGAGGAACAGAGCACGAGCCCAAGACTTGTCTACTCAACTCCCAGTGGGACTGCTCTTACAAAATGTGCATTTGACTGGAAGGGGAGACCAGAAGGGAAGAAGGCCTCTTCATTTCCCACAATGAAAGACACTGCACTGAGATTAGATGGATGAGCTCTAATTAACTCCCAGAAATGGTAGACTTTCAAGGCACTCAAAAATAGGAAGCTGGAGAATTGGCTCAGTGGTTAAGAGCACTTGTTGCTCTTGCGGAGGACCCAAGTTCGATTCCCAGCACCCACATCCTGGGTCACAGCCATCTGTACTTCCAGTCCCAGGGGATCTGATGTCCTCTTCAGGTATGCAGGTCACAGACGTATATGCAGGCTAAACACTCATACACATAAAATAACAAATAAATCTGAAAACAAGACAAAAAGAGCATAGGGGTGGCAAGCCTGCTTTGTGGGCAAAAGCATTTATATGGCAAGATGGCTCTGTGGGCAAAAGCACAATCTGACTTTCACTCCTAGAACGCACAGTGGAAGGGAAGAACGGATTTCTAAAAGTTGACCTCAGCATGCACAGCACATCCATACACACAGACACACACACAAGTGAACACACAGACACACACACAAGTGAACACACAGACACACACACAAGTGAACACAGACACACACACAAGTGAACACACAGACACACACACAAGTGAACACAGACATACACTTGAACACACATACAGATACACACAACACTAATAAAACTTTTAAAAAGCTAAGGAAGCTTGTTACATGTGTAACCTTAAGAAAATAAATTGTAAAAAGAAAGAAAAAAATCCCCAAATGGAAAATTTTAAGAATTAAATGTTGGAAATAAAATGTTATTGCCTTGCCACCTAGATTTTTGACCTTTAGAGAAAGGACACAATGGAAAGATTTTTATTATCCTCAGCTAAGCGATTCCTATCCACAGAAAGAGTTTCCTGACCCAGAGTTTCCAAATTTCCAGAAATTTCATGTCTTCGGTCTTTCTTGTACTATTTCTAGTCCTGTCAGGACTCAATTTTTATCTTTTTTTTAAGTGTTGACATAAATAGAAAAAGCACATTATCTTCAAACTAAATCATTAATGATGCTGTTCGTGCTACTATAGTAAAGTTTTCTGCCCCAAACTTCAATGGCTCCTCCTAAAAGCCAAATCTTTCCCATCACAGCCATTCTCTCGAACATCCACAGACGGATGGATGCTCTTCAAGGGGAGTCAAACCCCACCCCACCCCCACTGCTACGCACCTGTTCACACTCACTTCCTACAGCACACTCATCACATCTGTGTGGCTGAATAGTTCACACCTGTGCTGACAGTTACGTAAGGGGCCATCCTTGGAGCCCCAGGAATCCAAGCCCGTTAGGCTCACTGGTGGACAGAAAAGACTCACACCACTGAAGGACACTGCTAAGACTGGAATGTGCTGCTCAAAAGTTTTGTCTGTTGGAAACTTGATTCTCAGATTCGCGGTAGAGGTACCTGAAGCAGAGCACCTGACTGGGAGTTAGCATTAGATGAGGTTGTGACAGTGAGAGTAGTCCCCGTCCCCATGGTGGCTTTAGTGGTTTTGTAATAAGAGGAAGAAAAACCTGAGCTGGCACAATCAGTCTAGATGGCTTCTCCACCTTAGGATGAAGCAAAGGCATTTGAAACAAAACCAAAGGCTGGTGTCATGCTCTTGAACTTCCAGCCTCCAGAAATGTGGGGTGAGCTAATTCACAAATCTCATGGTCTGGGTACTTGGTTGTACCAACATAAAATGTCCTGAGGTGGGTTTAGGGGATGTACCTCACTTGTGAGAAGCCCTGGGTTCAGTCCCCACCACCACATAAAACTGGAGATTCCTGGACTGGAGAGAAGGCTCAGCAGCTATGAGTACTGGCTGCTCTTGCACAGGACCCAAGTGTGGTTGCTAGCACCCACACTTTGCAGCTCGCAACTGCCTGTAACTGTAGCTCCAGGAACCCAGCACCCTCTCAGGCCTCCCTTAGGCACTTGCACACATGTGTACACACACACACACATAAATAATAAAACAAATCTTTAAAAAACAAACAAACCAGCAATTCCAACAATGTGGAGTTAGAGAAAGGACAATCATAAATTCAAAATTATTCTCAGCCACCTAGCCAATTCAAGACCAGCATGGGACACATGAGATCCTGTCATGAAAAAAGAAAGTCTATGGAGACAGATATATACTTACTATTTGACTGTGTTCATAAAGGGAATATGTGTTCATGAGAGAAGGAGGAACAAGCTAGAACTAGTTGCTGTTTTGAGGGTCCTCTGAAGATCCCTGTCCCAACCAAGGCTATGTCCAGATTCCTGTGGGTTGAGGTTTTCTCAGAGACCTCGGATGTTCTAGAGATCCTCCGTCCTAACCCTGACAAAACTCCCCTCTACCTTCTTTTTTTTAAATATTTATTTATTTATTATACAGTATTTGCTCTACATATATGCCCAGGCAGCAGATCTCAATGTAGATGGCTGTAAGCCACCATATGGTTGCTGGGAATTGAACTCAGGACCTCTGGAAGAACAGCCAGTGCTCTTAACCTCTGAGCCACCTCTCCAGCCCTCCCCTCCACCTTCTGCCCTTCCTGGTGTGAGAAGCGCCTCACTGAGGAAAGGGAACCAATGGGGTGATCTGGTTCTAAGCCATAGACAGGAAGCTGGTGACAGAAGTGGGGGAAACAAAGCCCAACCAACTTCCTTCAACAGGAGAGGTAGTGGCCAGAGGCAAGGAAGAGACGATGGGTTTGGCTGCCACCCACGTCCTCATTTTGTCTGGAGAGAGTCTGGGAAGTAGCGTAAGCTGCACAGTTTACTCTAACTGGAAAGTTACCTGAGGTTTTCTCCCTCACAGCTCAGAATGAGACTGGTCAGAGTTCTGCTTCAGCCACTTGCCTTCCTGCCCTTGTTTCCCAGAGATTTTCTTAGGTAATGGGAGAGTGTATCTAGAAAGGAAACTGGGGGCAGCCTGAGCTGACTTTGGGGAACAAAGCACTTCAGTGTGGTGCACACTATACATGGGGGAGGGGACTGAGGACGGGTACAAGGAGGTGTGTTGAATTGGGTACACTCATGGTGGCCTTAGAGGACACCAGTACTTAACAGTGTAGGAAACAGGGCTTGGGGCCAGCCAGACAGCTATCCTACTAGATGTGTAGCCTTAGGGACCTCAGCTTTCTCATTTGGTGATCACACCTGGTTTTAATGAGGACTAGAGAAAATGGATGCAAAACTGTCAAAGTGTGGAAACAACCTCTTTCTTGGATCGTCCACCACATGAGTGCTCCAGAGGCTAGGATTATGTCTGGCAAATATAGGCTTGGGAGGACTTTCAAGTGTGCCAAGAAGGGCCGCTGTCTCATGCCCAACTCACCTTATCAAACCCTCTGAATCCTCCATGGAGACTGTTGGGCTCTCTGTTGATGGGCAGGTGGTACTGTTTTCCATCCACTGTGAATCTTCCTTTGGCAATTCTGTTGGCTACCCTCCCAACCACTGCTCCAAAGTACGGCTGCTTCTGGAGGTAACCTGAACACACAGACAGGACATAACAGCATTTCTTTTCTTTTCTTTTTTTTTTTTTTTTACAAACTTCCAACGTTAAAGGAGGCTCACACTGCTGTCTCCTGCATTCTTCGGAGGGGAACTCCAAGGACTTCTCCCCTTTAGGGTCAGTGGGATGGCTTAGTGGGTATTGATGCTTGCTTGCTGCCCAGAGATGCAAACCTGACCATCTAAATCTCCAGAGCCCACAAATTGACTCAACCTATTTGTCCTCTGACCTCCACGTGTGCATGGTGGCACATGTGCCTATACACACATCATACAAACATACATAAACAAGTGTTATGGGTTCAGGAATAGCCACATACTGACCACACAAACACCAGTCTCAGATTGATGGATGTTTATTGAATGCCGAAACAAGACTGACCAGTCAAGGGACCCCAATCCTAGATTCAGGAACCAGGACTGAGTCCCCGAGCCATTCTCAGAGTGAGTTTTAAAGGAAAAAAACCATAATCAAGCAAGAAAAATCAACTCTATTCCAGGTACATTGTGCCTAACCAAGCAAGAAGAATCAATCCTATTCCATTGTGCTTAGGTAGGTAGCTAGACAAAGCATTTTAAGGTGATTGGCTCAGAGTTAGGGTAGGAGAAACTTGAGGGCTTTCCAGTTCCCCATCATTCTGGGAGAAAGGAACATAACAGGATATTGTGGCTTTGATTAAGTAGAACATACATCATTAATTCAAGCAGAACATCCAACAAAAGCTATTCTTTTTTTTTTTTTTTTTGGTTTTTCGAGACAGGGTTTCTCTGAATATCTCTGGCTGTCCTGGACTCGCTTTGTAGACCAGGCTGGCCTCGAACTCACAAAGATCCGCCTGCGTCTGCCTCCCAAGTGCTGGGATTAAAGGCGTTCGCCACCACCGCCCGGCTAACAAAAGCTATTCTTATGTCAGGCAAGCAGAGTCTGAGAACTTGAACTTAATTTTACCTTATAGTCAAGATGGAGACTAAAGACAAAAATGGCTGCAGTTATGCTAGGCAGTAAGGTCTGGATATGTCTTTTTTTTTAGGTTTTTCGAGACAGGATTTCTCTGTGTAACAGTTCTGTCCTGGAACTCACTCTGTAGACCAGGCTGGCCTTGAACTCACAGAGATCCAACTGCCTCTGCCTCTCAAGTGCTGGGATTAAAGGTGTGGGGCACCACACCAGGCTCTGGACAAGGTCCTGATGTTGGTAAGTCTCAACAATAGGACAATAAAATAATTTAAATTTATCTTTCATGAAGTCTTTTTTTTTTGTTGTTGGTGTTTTGTTTTTGTTTTTTCCAAGACAGGGTTTCTGTGCAGTCTCGGGTGTTCGGGACTAAAAAAAAAAATCGATAAAATTAGCAAATAAAAATATCCTTTAAAGAAGGGTAAGTAAAACACCAGGGTATATGGCAGGCTTTCCAGAAGAAACATAGACTTCCCAGTTAGGTTTGCAAAAGCAATGAATTGCTTTAACACTTGTATGTCCGTAGTATTAATATACACAGCTGAGGCTGCTTACCTTAAGCTTAAAGTAAGTATCATGTATTTTTATTGGCTAAACTTGACAGGTAAAATGTACACCCTTCTTTGGCTCTCATCCCTCCTCCTTCCCCGTGGATCCAATGTTAACAGTGTTGTGTACAGATCATTTTTGAGATGGGGTCTGTGATGTAGTCCTAGGTAGCCTTGAGCTTACTAAGCCATTCAGGCTGACTTTGAACTTACAGTGATCCTTCACCTCAAACACTCAAATACTGAGATTATAGGTATGTACCACCACGCCCAGTCATTTTTCTCTAAACTAATGACATATAAATAGATATACAAATTTGTACGTGTTCCTTCTTTTTTTTTTTTTTTTAAGATACACTCTGATGTACCCTAGTGTAAGGAACCTGTAAGTGGCCATACATAATGGCTGCCAGGAGCTTAGAAAAACAACTTGTTTTTGAAGTGAAATTTGTTTTAAAACTTGTTTTGAAGTAAGGATTTGAAAATGTTTTAAAGTGTTGTCATAACCACAAGGCTGGCAGGAGCTAACTGACAGGACAGTTGCTTATCAAAAAGTGCCTGAAAGAGGGTGTCAACCATTAAAGGAGGCACCCCCTAAAGTTAAGTATAAGTGAAGACACCGAGCTGAGCTTGGTGTGGACACTATGGCTACCGCAGCCTGAACTGTACTGGCCGCAAGCATCGACCCGTACTGACAATTCCCGAACATCAGAGAAAAGTCCAAATTGCTCAAACCCTGAACACTTGGAAACACCAGAGTGAAACTGAGATCTGGACAGCCACTTTGTGGTCAAACAGCTGCTTCGTGGTCAAGCACCCTATGAGGTCAAGTCACTGTCCGTGAGCAGCCAGAGCTCTGCCTGTAGAGGACAACCAGATCTCGAGCCCTTTCCTGCGCTCTTCACCACTCGCTGGATAGGTTCAGTATGAGGCTATGTATTGGATGGGCTTGAGTTCTGTGACTGCACTCGCCCTATTTATGTGGTGTTGTATATGTTTGATCTCAGTAAACGCTAAAATTCAAGCTCACTTGCCTCCTGCCTAATTCTTACGTCGTCCTCCCTCTCTGAAATCCTAAGAGAGGTTTCTGGTGTGTTCCAGTCACCTAGTCTAGCCTCAAACTGGCTATGTAGCTCAGGACGGCCATGAACCGACTCGCCTGCCACCTTCCACGTGAGAGGATAACAGGCTCCACACTATTTGCAGTTTATATGGTACATGCTAACAAGCATCCTATCAACTGAACTATACCCCAGTTCCACATTAAAGAGAATTATGCCATCCACATTCTTCTTCATCCAAAGTCTTAAAATCTGCCCATCTCTAACACAGCTAGTCACTGCATTCCTCTTGATGGCTAGAGTACCCGGAGAAACACAAACTAGTACTGGAGCAGGTGGTATTAAAAGCAAAGTTGCATCATTTGCAATTATGACTTTGAACATGAGCATATTGTAGCACTTCTCTCTTTATGTTCTTCTTTGCTTGGTTTACAATAGAAAATATTAAGGATTTTTTTTTTTGGTTTTTCGAGACAGGGTTTCTCTGTGTAGCCCTGGCTGTCCTGGACTCACTTTGTAGACCAGGCTGGCCTCGAACTCGCAAAGATCCGCCTGCCTCTGCCTCCCAAGTGCTGGGATTAAAGGCGTGCGCCACCACTGCCCGGCTTCCACCTGCCTCTGGATTTTTTTGTTGTTGTTATTGTTTACATTAAGAATTCCATTCTCAATGGGCGGTGGTGGCCCAAGCCTTTCATCTCATTACTCAGGAGGCAGAGGTAGGTGGATATCCAAGTTCAAGGACACCCTGGTTTAGAGAGCAAGTTCCAGGACGGCCAGGGCTACACAGAGAAACCCTGTCTTGAAAATTTTTTTTTGATTTTCCTTCCCCAAGGTAATGTACAACCACTACCACTTCTGATTAACAGAGACTGCAAACTTCTTTTTCCCCAGTTGTAGGAGATTCTCAGGGTACAAACCCTGAACTGATCAGGCCAGTTACAGATCACAGCTTCCCATTCATTGCTCAGCTGGTTGGCCAGAAGTCAAACATTAACCGTTCTTTTGCAAGCTCACTGTCCTATTTCCTTCCTTATTAATTCATATGCTTCTGAGTTTTACCCTGAAGATTGTAACTGCTAACAATCACTAAGCAATTTCTAAGTCCAAGACTTTTTTTTTTTTTTTAGGTTTTTTGAGACAGGGTTTCTCTGTGTAACAGCCCTGGCTGTCCTGGAACTCACTCTGTAGATCAGGCTGGCCTTGAACTCAGAGATCTGCCTGCCTCTGCCTCCTGAGTGCCGAGATTAAAGACATGTGCCACCATGCCCAGCTCCGAGACACTTTCTAAGGACTCTGTATTTCACCCCACCCTTAGAACATTCCACCAAGGGAGATATTGTTATTATCCCCATTTTGCAAGAAAATTAAATAATTTGTCCCTAAACACCACTGAGTGATCGAATCCAGACCTGAATCTTTAAAGTCTGGCTCCAGAGTTTACGTGTCTCTGTTTCTCTCCTTTTTAGGCAGGATTATGTTATATAGCCTAGACGGGCCTTGTAAATCTTTCCTTTTCTACTTCCCAAATGCTAGAATTATTTGTGTGTCACCACGACTTACTGAGTCTGAGCCCTTAAGCATAACCAACCACCTGCCAGTCTTACCTCAGTATCTGGGGGAGGGTTGTCCCACTCAGGGCCCTCCCTTGAGACATGTAAGTCTGCAGACTTCACATCCTCATATAGAACAGTGAGGCATTTACGTATAGTCCATGCACACTCTCTCGGATACTTTAAGTCACAGACTGTATGCAATACTTAAATATTACATAAATTGTTGTTATGTAGTATTGTTAGACAATCAGAAAACATCTAAACACCTTTAGTACAAATATAATCCCCTCCCCAAAATATTCTTTCTTTTGTTTTATATTGTTATTATTTTACATTTCATTTTAGTGTCTGTGTTTGAGGAAGCTAGAAGAAGACCTTAAACACTTCCTGGAGCTAGTCATGGGAAATTGTGAGCAATGCGGCTACTGAAAACCAAACCTGAGTATCTGGAAGAAAAGGCAGGTCCTCTTAGCTGCTGAGCCATCACTCCAGCCATCTTTTCTTGTTTCCTTCTTCCTTCTTAAGCAGGACCTCATTCTGTAACCCAGGCTTATGGTACTCACTCTTCCTGCACTAGTCTTCCAAGTGCTGGCATTATAGACGTGTAACACTGGGAATATCTCTCCCAAATGTTTTCACTGCGTAGTGCGTGAAATCCACAGGTACTGAGGGAAGACTCTATTTGGAAGGCACAGATCATTCTGGTCGAGTTGCCTTACCATATCCCTAGATAGGTGGCACTCTCTCTGCCCATCCCATTCTGTCTCCCACCTGCCTCCATTTCAGAAGCTGTGGTTTTAAACCCCTCACAGTGGCTAACCAGAAAGAGTCCTGAAGAGCCAAACAACCTCTTTTTGGTTTTGCTTCATGAGCATTTTGGCCAGAAAGGGAGTGATTCCTTTTGCCCTCATCATAAAGTGTCACAGTTGGCCCCTAAAAAAAAAGGCAGGTGAGCTAACGGAGATAAACACACAGATGTATCTGGTCATACTCTGTGACAGAACAGACTTCAGTAAGGCTAAGAGATCAAAGGTGAGCCGTCCATTTGTGTGCCTCTGTCTGACAGAAGCTATGCAAAAATATAGTGTGATAAAATGGGCTTAATACGATAGTGAGGGACTGAAGAGAAACCCAGCAGGGCCTGTCTGTCTGTTAGATTCTTGCTGGCCTCTTTGAAAAGGACTCCCTTCTCCTAAGTTTGGGGTTTTCACTTACGGGTCTCATGATCTGTAGTCAGTAAGGAGAGTAGAGTCAACTGAGAAAGATGAGACAAAGAATTACTTTTCTCTGATACCCAAGAGGAAGAAGTCTGGTTTTTATGGTTGGTGAAGGAGTGACAGGACAGGAGATGGCCAGAAGCTTCCTCAAAGAACTCACTTTGGAGCATCATTTCCTGAGACCCGATTAGGCTCAAAAACATAAAGAAAAAAAAAGCATATTGCCCTGTCTCAAAAAAAAAAAAAAAAAAGAAAGAAAGGAAGGAAGGAAGGAAGGAAGGAAGGAAGGAAGAACAAAACCAAACAAACTTTAAAAAAAAAACTGTTTGGCTGTATCTATTTTTTTAGAGATACCTTGAAGTATCTAACAAATGAACACAGAGCCCCCACTCTCCCAAGTTGTGCCAGGTGTTCAAAAGAGCCACATGTGAGACACTAAGGCTCCTGCTCATGAGTTTGTGAGAGTCCCTTCATTGGGGACCTCTTCTGGCAACAGTTAATCAGCCCCTGGAAAAGAAAAGCCCTTGGCAGTTCTTTAGTTTAGATGAATAGACTTTAGATGATTAAACCATAAGGACGGGGAAAACATTATCTCAATTGTCTCTGAAAAACCTTTCACAGAACACAACAACTATTCAAGTGTCAAATCAGGACTATGAAAAGTGACAAGGTCAGATCCTGAAATGGGTATGATTAAGAGGGTTTTGAGTTGCAGAAAATACTGTTTATCATTGAAAGGTCAAAATTCCTAGATTAAGCTATGAATGCTAACTTAGTGAACTCAACTGCTGAGCTGAAAGAATAGAATCTAAGTCTGCCCTAGTTCTTGAGCCAGAATGAATTAATAATTGCTTAGCGGTGGTGTGTAGCCTGTCTACTCCCACGCCACCCTCACTAGGCAGCCTGTGACTTGCTAGAGGGCCCCAAGGTCTGAAGTAAAATTGCTCCCTGCCTTCCCTCAGAAGCTCCACCCATTGAACCTGTCCTTAGGCTGTAAGAAATCAACTTGAATTGACAATCACTTTAATTATGCCGGATACTATCTCCATGGCATATTATCAGGATACAATAAGAATTCTAGTAGAGTGAAAGGAAAGAAGGAAAAGAGAAGGAAATGCCTAACAGTTCTCTAGTCAACGACTTTGCTCCCATGGTGGGATACAGCCAGACACATACTACAGGTCTGGAGACCTTAAACAACTCATCAAAGACCATACACTTTAACAGACAAAGCAGGGATTTAAATTGGGAGTTCTCAATGTTCCGACAAGGCCATCCTTGGGTACTTGCAATATCAATCTTCATTCTTTAGCCAGAACTCTTCTGTCTCCACCCCTGTTCAAAAGCTAGGTTTTCCCTGTTTTGTTTTGAGATAGGGTCTCAGGTATCCCAAGCTGACCTTGAACTTCTGACCTTCTCCCTCCACTCCTAAGCGCTGGAATTATAGGCAAACACCACTATGCCTGGATTTTATGCACTAGGGTCAAGTCTTTACAGCTACATGTATGTTAGGCAAGTACACTACCAACTGGGTTATGTTCCCAGCCCCTGGACCCAGCACTGTTTGTTTATTGCCAGTCACATGCTCTACATTGAACTGCACCCCCAGACTTCAAAGCATCAAGGTTATTTTGTTTTAATTATTTCCATAATGGCTCTCACGGCAGTAATAGCTGGGTATTTGGTGGTAACTAGGGGGAAATGAAAGGGACAGAGTCTTGTTGATTGTATGTTTGGGTAGGCTGTTCATACCTGTGGCTTATAAGCAAATATTCTTATCATAATAATTGTTGGTGGGTCATACAGATGATGATAAGAAAGGGTAGGAAAAACCCACAGGAGACATTACTAATTTTTTCCAGGCTATAACTAAACGATATATAATTTCCCGTTTTAGAATTCTACAGAAGAAAGATCTCTTTTTCCCAGAGAGAAATAAAACTATTCTGACCTCTGGTCATGGCTGCCATCCAAGCAGTTTACATAAAGTCTGCCTGGGAGACTGGCAGTTACAAAAGGGTCATGTTTCACAGAATTATCCACGTTTAGCACTTCCTCATATCTAAAAACATTTATGAGACAAGGTAAATTCTTTACTTCAGATTATTTACTCCATTTATGTAAATTTACACAATCAGAGGACAACTTGCACGAGTCAGTTCTCTCTCCTTCCACCATGTGGGTCCTGGGAATCAAACTCAGGGCATCAGGCTTGGCAGCGAGCTCCTTTATCTAATGAGTCATTTTGATGGTTCCACTATCAGGGTCTTACTGTGTAGCCCTGGCTGTCCTAGAACTTGCTAAACAGATTAGGCACCACCAGCTGATTCTAAAATGTTTTGTTTCGGTTTTTTTTGTTCGTTTATTTGTTTGGTTGGTTTTTTAGTTTTTTGTGACAGGGTTTCTCTGTGTAACAGCTGTAGCTGTCCTGGAACTCACTTTGTAGACCAGACTGGCCTTGAACTCACAGAGATATGCTTGCCTCTGCCTCCTGAGTGCTGGGACTAAAGGTGTGTGGCACTAAGTTGGCATCTAAAATAGGTTTTAATACACTAAAATCCACCAAGGTAGTAGTAGAGAATCATTTTCTACTTTTACAGTTAACACACTTCCTGTTGTGACATGTGCCAACCTCTATCTTTGACAACACAAAAAGAATCTATGAAAACCTGAAAAACAGAACTTTACAAGGGGAACTAGTTTTCCTTTGCCATAATCTCTTTTTTTTTGGGGGGGGGGGTTGAGACAAGGTTTCTCTGTGTAACAAGCCCTGTCAGTCCTGGACTCACTTTGTAGACCAGGCTGGCCTCAAACTCACAGAGATCCTCCTGTCTCTGCCTCCCAAGTGCTGGCAAGTGCTGGGAATAAAGGCCTGAGCCACCATGTCTGCCACCCTTTGCGATAATTTTAAAGATAAACATCTTAATTAATTAAGAAAGCATTACTTAATATTCTACAGGTGTATTCCTTTCAACTTCTCTTTTGAAAATAGCTTTCCGTGCTTTAAAAATAATTCAATATTCAGATTACAGCACAGGAATGAAAATGTCCATCTTGATACAGCACCAAGAATATTTTAAGTTTTGGTCCGGTGATGCTATGATAAGAAAATGCTCTAGATCAGCGGTTCTCACCTTTCCTAACGCTGCCACCCTTTAATAAATTTCCTCATGTTGTGGTGACCCCAACCATAAAATTATTTCATTACTACTTCATAGCTGTACTTTTGGTGGTTATGAGTCATAATGTAAATATCTGACATATAGGATATCTGACATGCAGCCCACAAAGGAGTCATGACCCACTGCTATAGCACCTTCTCAAGTACCAGGGTACTCCACAAGAGACCTGCTGGATCGCTCTAATAAAAGAAAGCTAATGCCTTTAGTCTAGAGCTTTTATGAATAGGAGAGAATAATTCTTTCACTAAGCCTCCAATAGGCACCCCAGCGCTCCCATGCCTGTAAAGAAACTGGTGCCACCTGGGTGGGACGTCATCTCGACTCACATGTCATAGGGATTTCAAGCCACCTTGAGATCTTATTTCAGGCCCGCTGGATGCTTACCTCTGAACTGAAAGTGACCTAGAGTGAGGGCTGGTGAATGTTTCTGTAGGGTGGCAGGTAGGCCCCCTCTGTAGGGTGATAAGACAAAGACAGGTAATAATAAGAGCAGGTACCCACCTGCTACCTCTAATTCTCTTACTGGCTCTGGAATTCTAGGCCATGTATCAGATTATCCCTCCGCTCCACTGTAATAATCTCTTTGTGATTTTATTTCAGTCCACAAAAGGGCTATGTGACTCAGCAGACTGTTACTAAAGCCTCCTCCACCACATGCCCTCCAGCCTTCCAACTTGGAAGATGTCCAGACACAGAATGAGGAATCAAGTCTCCACACCTTCCCACCAGCCTGTCCCTTGCAACAGCCTTCTCAATTAAGTTACCAAACAAATTCTTCTGGGAGAAAAATAATAACCTTCCAGGCTGTGGAAGCTCCAGGGCAATAAAGACAAAAAGACAGCCAGTAGGGAGAGAACAGGAACCTCAGCAATACTCTTAGAATGCATTTTAACAAAAAGATGGGGAACTTGTTTATTTTTTGCCTAAGGGACAAATCAAAAAATAAGTAAATAAAACAGGGTTTTCCTGTTGACCCCAAACAAAGAGCCAAGTTATGTGTATGATGAACAAAGTACATAGAAAGACTCAAAAAAAGGAAAACCTCAAACCTCTTCTTGTGTTACAAAATCTGTCTACATCCTACTGTTGAGCAGAGCAAATTAATTTTGTTTCCATTTGCTGATTTTACTTTAGATTTTGTTTTCTGTCTGGTTACATGCAATCTCCTGCTGCAAATCGAACTGCAATCCAATGATTTAATTATGGAATTGTTGGGCTAAAATCTGTCTCCCCCGCTAAATTGCAAGTTGAAAGTGACCCTTGTCTATCTTGTTGAGTAAGTCCACTGCACTAAATGAGTTTTAATTGTATGAATTAAGATAAAACCCGTGCACAGATTAAGATAAAACTATTATCTCTTGCCAGTAATCCCAAGACTTGAGAAGTGGGAGCAGGATGATGGGCAGCTGCAGGCCATCTTGGGCTGCATGAGACCCTTTCCAAAAAAAAAAAAAAAAAAAATGTTCCTCCAGTGGCACTGTACCCCACATTAGCCACAGCAGCCAAGCGCTCTGATGAGTTTACCCCAGGCCTATATTCTGAGGCATTTCTGCTCAAGGAGCTCTCAAAATCTGATAAAGGGAGGGTGGAGGTGGGATAGTTAGTAGCAGGCGCCCGTCTTTGATTTTCTGAGGAAGGAAAATCATAAAAGAGGAATACGTGCAACACGCCCTGTGCCCCACAGTTCGAGGCTCGCTCCAGGGAGACTGGTCTCTCTCAGCTGACTTCCTCGTGAACTGTGACAAAGTCTGACTGTCTCAGGGAGGTCAAGTCCTACAGCAATTTGCATTCGATACGGTTTTTTTCCGACCACACAATCCTGTTGGCAGCTAATATTAGCCCATTCACGCGCTTCCAACTTAGACTGCCCCAAGTTTGGGGACCTCGGGCAGGTCCCATGGGTGGCCGGAAGGACCCGGGGTACACAACCCACCTGCCAACTCCTCAAAGCCGAGCACCACGTCTGAGGCCTTCCCCTGCCTGTCTTTGACCTGCAGAGCAGTAATCGTGCAGCCCCAGGAGATGATGTCCACACTCAGCTGGTCTGACCGAAGCTGGAACTTCTCCACTGTCCCTCCCCCCGAGGGCAGCTCTCCAAACACGGTTCTGGTCACCGAAACCATTGGGAAAGTTAGAGGCGTGCAGCTACTCCGAGCTGTTCAAACTCTAGCCTTGAACACGTTTGGAATGATAAAAGTTCCCGGGAGAAGGGGAGGGACTCGCCTTAACTCCTCCCCTTTATTGTGTGGATTTTAGTAGTTGACCACTCCTGGGGGTTCGGAATATGCTGTGAAGCCTTTTTAAAACTTTCCTTTGCCTGAGGTAACGGAGAAGCAAACTTTCCTGTCAAACTATCAGGTCTTTTCCATTGCTAAGCCTGACTGCAGTGCATGTCGGGAATGGTAGTCTTTCGGAAAATTGCAATCACATCTTGGGGCATGTAGTTTTCAGCAAATAAACTATTTATTTTGCGCAGGCGCACGCGCACCGAGCACTTCGTGGGGGGCGGGGGAACTAGAAGACAATCCCAGTTCTCTCCTTTCCCTCTGGGCAATCAATCAACTCAAGTGGACAGGCTTGGGGACCTGCTCCTTTACCTACTAAGCCATGTTGCCCATCGCATGTTGTCTTTCTAAACTCCAACATCCCCATTTCTTTGCACACCCTCACAAGATGCGATGAGCAAAGCTGGTTGGCCATAAATGCTGGTTATTAATTTTGGGACAATAAGACAGAGCCTGAGGGAATTCTGATTAAGTGTTTGATCGGGGTGTATAAAGTAACGTGGTATAATGAGTAGCAGTTTAGAAATGGGGAGAAAGTCGTCGCAGATTCCCCTGCTGGTTGACGATCCGTTTTTGTTTTTTGCTTGTTTGGTTTTGTTTTGGTCTCAAAGGATGCCGCCCTAGTCATCCTCTTACTGCAGCTTAGGCTGGCCAGATACAGGGGTTAGACCCTCCCACTTGTAAACAGAGTCTCAGGCTTGAGTAGATGTCTCCCCCTTTTGCTCCCGAAGCTCCTTTAAGAAAGGATTAATTTTTGAAAAGGAATTAATGGTGCCTGTTTTTCATAAAAATATGTATTTAAAAGAAGGAATTAAGGGAGCAAGTATTTATTGCAGGCCAAGTATCAGGTGAGTGCCAGGTACTGTTTCTTGCATCCTTTGCAAGTTTAAGTGAGTACAGTTTGGAGAAGACTCTGAGGTCCTTAAATTATTATCTTGCTTTAGTGTGCCTTATATTAGCCGCCTGCAATTTCTGACTCTGGGAGCCTAAGGTGATAATCAGAAATTTTCATTTTTTAGATGTATTTATTTTATGGGTTGAGAGTTTTGCCTGCAAGTATATATGTGCACCACATTCATGCTGTGTGCCCACAGAGATCAACAGTGGGCGTTCGGTGCCCTGGCATTGGAGTTATAGATGGTTGGAGGCACCTTATGGGTGCCCGGAACAAAATAGTGGTCCTCTGCAAGAGTAAGAAAGGCGCGGGTGGTGGCGCACGCCTTTAATCCCAGCACTCGGGAGGCAGAGGCAGGCGGATCTCTGTGAGTTCAAGGCAAAGCCAGCCTTGAACTACAGAGTGAGTGTCCTTGAAGTCTACAGAGTGAGTTCCAGGACAGCCAGGGCTGTTACAGAGAAACCCTGTCTCAAAAAACCTTAAAAAAAAAAAGAATAAGAAATGCTCTCTTATTTTATAAGCTATCTCTCTACACCTGTGCAAATTTTAATTTAAATTTTTTGATTATATGTGAGTGTGGATCTGTGCAGGTGTATGCAGTGCCCATTGAGTCCAGAAGAGGGCGTCGGTTCCCTTGGAACTGCTGTTGTGTGAACCACTTGATAAGAGGGCTGGGGATCAAACCACCCCCTTTCCCGTTCCCACTCTCCGATCCCACCCTACCCCACTCCATCGTGCCCCCCCCCCAATCCTCATCCTCTGCAAGAGCAGTATTAGCTCTTAGCTTGAATCATCACTTTTCCTCACCTCTCAGGCCATTCTGATGCTGATTATCTGGAACTAGATTTAAATAAGTAACTGAGGGTTTGCTGACTAACTCTTTCCCCCTGTGATGGCCTAGGATTAAGAAAATGTCATTAGGAGCCTCAACAGGACCGTGAGATAAAATACAGGCACCCCTATCTTTCATTGCTGAATCTGCAGCTCTAGAAGAGTGCTGGCTCTAGGAAGGCGGAGAGGTCTGGGAGCCTAAAGAAGTGTATAACTCACTCCATTTGTATTTTTGGTCTTTACCTAGCCACAGTGAGCGCAGAAATGCATCTGTGATTAGGAAATTAGGAGAACCGCTCTCGTGTTCCTATAATCAAATGTGAATAAATGTAACTGTCTCACTTGTTTTTGTCTGTGAAATTTGAAGGAGTATTAAGCATTCACAGCCTCAAGTCTCTATCATGAAATTAGGGGAATTCTGAGAGCAAAGGAGAAAGAGCTTGCAGCAGGCTTCGGTGAAGTACAACATATAATAACAAAAAGACCCAAACATGTCAAATTACAGATAACCCAAAGGCCCTCTTATATGCTCCTCCCTCATAAACCGATTTTGCAAGTCTCATCAGCCCACTTAACATGTGTGCCTGACTCATACACAGGCTGTTCCAGCAATGCTGTGCTAACAAAGCTGCCGAAGAACTTCTTCTGTGATCACGAAGAGCACATTTTTTTATTTCTCAGTCTCCAGTCCTCAATGTTCTGCCAAGCCCATGCTGCCACAGGAAGAAAGGAAGACATCTTGGGTGGCTAGCACCAAGCATCACCAGGTTGTTGCTTGGCTTGGTGTGAAACATATTGTATTTCCCTAAGACGTGAAGGGTACACATCTTGATTCCCCTTCCCTGTGGCTTTGGAATGTTTAGCATATTAAACAAGACCACCTTGTATGAGCTACTGTTAGGCTCAAACTCGCTTGACTAAACTTTAGTTAGGCTTTAGAAGCCTGGGAATTTTGAGTAATCCCTGAGCTGCATGCAGGTCAGCTTGCCCCAGAATCTATCATGTACCACCTCCCAGGGCTTGGAAGCCCCAACCATTACCAGGAGCCCAAGTTCCTACTTGGGTATGGCCAGTTCCCAGGGCAACAGAGAGAACAATAGAAACCCCAGGTTGCCAATTGTCATGAGTTTGGAAATACCCACTTCCTTTCCTAGATTACCTATGCTAGCCAATCAAAGTACTGTTGTTCGATGATGTTGGTTCTGCCTTGCTGAACCGTATTTAACCTGAACTGAAATTCTGTTCTGGGTCCCCTCCTTCTCCTTGCATGGAAAAGCTTTGGAGGTGACCTCAGCATGCTGATTAATAAAATCCTCTTGCATTTTGCAACGTTCTCAAGTTCCTGGTGATTCCTAGGTCGCCCCACATTTGGGTTCAGGAACCTGTTCCTTGGCCCTTACACTACAAACCTGTTTTCTTTATCCAAATATCCCATTTTCTTAATCTTGCAGCACTATTCTACATTCAAGGCTTAAACCTACAGCAACATCCAGTGTCCGTAGGGAGGGAGGTCAGCACCAAAGCACAGTGTAGGAAGGAACCACTGTTAAATTCTAGGAAGTATTTAAATTTACGTTTTGGATAAGGCCGGAGGGTTCAGTTAGATGGTAAGAGAGTAGAGACTGTGATGACATTTTTGATAGAGGAATTACTTATCTTCTCCCTCAACTGGAGATGGAGGCGCCAGACTGGACACTGGTTGAAGAATAAGCTTGTTTCTTTTCACTGGGTACATAGCACCCTAAGCAGGCCCAAGGCCTGAAGAGATGTGAGCCCATGGACCCTGGACTCATCATGCCACACAGAAACTGCAGGGTGTACTGCCCCCCAGGACCTCAGCTTCAGGATTCATAAAGATGGCTCTGAAGCCATAAGCTGTCAACAGGCTGCTGCAATAAGAAACCTTCAGTCTGGCTGGAAAGAGACCTGAGGGAGGTTCTCTTCCATCAGGTCAATCTGTTTCTTTCTCTCGTTTTCTTTTCCTTTCTTTTTTGGTTTTTCAAGACAGGGTTTCTCTGTGTAGCTCTGGCTGTCCTGGGACTAGCTCTGTAGACCAGGCTGGCCTCGAACTCACTGAGATCCACCTGCCTCTGCCTCCTGAGTGCTGGGATTAAAGGTGTGCACCACCACCGCCCGGCACTTTGATCTGTTTCTGCATCCCTGTTCTCTTTCTCATCGTCTGAGGTCCCTTGCTGTTTATTGTCAGCATGCCTCCTTGTACTCAGGACTCATTACCTGAGATAATTCCTTTCCTTTCCAAGAAAAAATTTTTGGTTTTGTTGTTGTTTCATTCAACTATTGATTCCAAGATTCAATTTTGTTAATTTTTTGACATTTCATACATGAGTATTATATTTATGTTCTTCTCATCCCTATAGCTTTCTCCAGCCCCTCCCATGTCCCTTACTCTCTCTCTCAAATTCATGGTCTTAGCTTTTAAAATTATTATTGTTATATATGTACATAATATGTATGTAACCTACTGGATCTATTTACTGTTGCTTGTACGTACATGTGTTTAGAGCTCACCACCTGGGACTGAGTAACTCATTCAGGGTGTTGTTCCTGCAGAAACTGATTCTCCTTCTCTTGGCACCCATTGATTGCCTGTAGCTCTTCATCTAGGGATGAGGCCTTGTGAATGTTCCTGAAACTGCAACTTTGTTAAAAATGATATTTATTAATGACTATAAATTATTATGCTAGGCCAGTGGAGGAGGCTGGCAGGCCTGGCAAGGCAGCTGTTGGGGCTTGCCAGGAGGCTGGCAGACCTGGCTTGCCTTAGCTGGCAGCTTCATCTATCCTGGGGATAAAGCCCTGGGTTGAGGGTGGCTTTCACCACGCCTGAAACTACAACTCTGTTAACTAATATATTTATTAATAACTATAAACTGTTATAGTAGGCCAGTGGAGCAGCCAGTGGCCTGGCAGGAGGTTGGCAGGCCTGGCTCACCTGACTCATCTTAGCTGGAGGCTTGAAACCCATGGTGGCCTTTTCATAATAATTAAATACACCAAGACCTTTTAATGTTTCAATGTCTCCTCAGCCTTAGCTGAGGAGATTCTCAACTGGAACCTGACCACCTAATCCCAGCCAGCCATGTGGTTTGCTATACCTTCAGCATTCATGAGACATGCTGCTGCTGCTTTCGAATCCTGGTGGGAAGAGAGCTTCATCTGTGTGAAACCCAGGGTTCCTTTCTTCATCTCAGGAAGTCCCACCTCCTTATACTCTTTCTGCCCAGCTAATTGGGCATCAGCAACTTTTATTACCCAGTCAAAGAGTGCCTCAGAAGGGGTAGTAACCAGATCTCTGAGCTCTGAAATCAGCCTCTGAGAACCACAGGGCCTCGGGCATGTAGCCCTTGATTTTGTGCTATCTTCTAGCAAACTGATCACATCTCTTTCTCTGTAGAGGAGAAAAACAATCATTGGTCAGTACTGTACTTAGTATCTCAAAGGGTTCTCCAAATGTCCAAGCAGTAAAAGCTTGGTCTCTTAGTGAGGCACCATTGGAAAGTGGCAGAGGTTTGAACAGATAGTAATTAATTTGCAGGACAATGGAATTGTGGGAAATAAAGAGGGAAAGTGTAATGAGAGAGCTGAGGAGGGACTAACTAGGGGAAGAAAGGCTACCAGCTAGAGAAGGTGAGGAGGGGGAGGCACAGGGAAAGGCAGTAGAGGAGAGGAACAAGTGAGAGTATTCTATAATGACATTTATAAAGAGTCTTATGAAGTTGGGCAGTGGTGGGGCATGCCTTTAATCCAAGCACTCAGGAGGCCATGGCAGGTGCATCTCTGTAGATTCAAGGACAGCCTAGTCTAGGGACACCCAGGGTTACACAGTGAAACCCTGCTTAAATAACCAAAAGAAAAAAAAAAAGGAGAAAAAGAAAATTAAAAAAAAGGGCCTAGTGAGGTCTTTTCATGTCACTGAGGTGTGCCTTCAAAGGAGAAGATGGGATTTTGGCCTCTTCCTCTTCTTTTTGTCACTTTCCAGCCATGAGGTAAATGACTGGACCATGGGCCAAAGCAACCAAAACTGTGAGCATTCTTTCCTTATAATTATCTCAGGTGTTTAATTTTTTATTTTATCATCATTGTTATTTTTATTTCATGTGTATGAGTGTTTTGCCTGAGTGTATGCATGTCTGTGCATTATTTTCCTAACGGTGCCCATGGTGATTAGAAGAAGGCATCTGACTCATTGAACATGGAGCCTGCCATGAGAGTGCTGGGAATTGAACCTAGGTCCTCTCTCTCTCTCTCTCTCTCTCTCTCTCTCGATTTTTTCTAGACAGGGTTTCTCTGTTGTAGTCCTGGCTGTCCTAGAACTTGTACACCAGGCTGGCCTCGAACACACAGAGATCCTCCTGCCTCTGCCTTCCAACTGCTGAGATTAAAGGCGTGCACCATCACCCCCTTGGCTGAGAAGCCAGTACACTTAATCGCTGAGTCATCTCTTTAGCCCCTATTATGTTTTTGTTTTGTTATTGCTGTTGTTTTACATAGAGTCTCAAGTGTCACAGGCTGGCTTCAAACTATATATACAGCTAGGGATGACCTTGACCTTCTGACCTTTCTCCCCGCCCCCTCGGAGTACTGAGGTTATAGGGACCCATCACCACGCTCATTTACCTAGTGAGGAGGATTAACCTCAGGGTCCTGTGCATGCTGGGCAAGTACTCTACCAGCCAAGGTCTTCTCCAGTTCCAGGTATTTAGTAGTGGCAGAAAGCCGATAAATGGGGTCACGGCAGAGAAAGGGCTTACCAAGAAATACCACACGTAAAAAGAGACTGAGACTGAGACCTTTTGAAATGCCTCAGGTATGTTTGTGGGTAGGCCAAGGTGGGGTGCTGCTATGGTATAATTATGCCCATTCCACGACTTCTGTTAGAATTTAACTCCCATTATGGTGGTATTAATAGATGGGACCTCTGAGGAAGTAACCAATGGTTAGTGCCTTATAGAAAGGCTGAAGCAAAATGGTTTTGACCACTTTGCACTTCTGTTTTTCTGACACCAGTGGAAACAACACTCAAGACATGGCCTTGGAAGCAGAGGGCAGGCTCTCACCAGACGTTACCTATGGGGACCTTGATCTTGGATTCTCTAGTCTCGGAAACTGTGAAAAATAAATGTCTGTTATCAGGTTGTTTTTTTTTTTTAATTTTTAAAAGTTTTTAAAGAGCTGGGTGTGGTGGTGCAGACTCTTAATCCCAACACGCAGGAGGCAGAGGTAGGCAGATCTCTAAGGTGGAGGCCAATCTGGTCTACAGAGTGAATTCCAGGACAGCCAGGACCCCACAGAGAGACCTCTGTCTTGAAAAATCAAGAAAGAGAGAGAGAGAGAGAGAGAGAGAGAGAGAGAGAGAGAGAGAGAGAAAGAAAGCTCTTTTAGCAAGGTCTCATTGTGTCACTCAGGTGGCCTAGAACTTGCTCTGTAGACCAGGCTGCCCTGCTTCTGACTCCTGTGTGCTAGGATTAAGGGTGGGTATCACCAATCCTGGTTATAGATTTATGTTGTTGTTTTTAGCAAAGTCTCAAGTATTTTTGTTGTAGCATCGCTGATGGAGGAAAACAGGTGACACTGGTTGATGAACCCGTGGCTCTTCTTTAGATGGGGGCTGGTGGGTAGGAGTAGAGGGGGAAGCCAGAATTAAACACTAAACACTGGGACAGTAGCAATCTGGGCTTCAAGCTCAGAATAGGAAGCTTTCAACAGAGCCTTTGCCTGGGCTCCTGAGACGCAGTGGAGGGAAAGCAGCTGTGAGTGGGCTTCTTGTAGCAATGTTAGAGTCCTAGGAAGAGATTGACTGTCAGTAAATAGCCAAGCACAGCCAGTGTAAAGGGTCTAGCTAAAAAGTAGGAGGAGTCTGGTGGACACAACATCTACATGGATGCAAAGATCAACAAGCAGCTCAAAGTCCAGAGATAGTGAGGAGGTTCTGTCTCTTAGATGACTGATACCAAAGTGCAGGGCTGTACCCAGTTCCAGTGCTGGCCTGCTGACATGCCCACAGAGTGGTGTAGAGCATAATCAGAAGCCTGCTCAGGGGCCTGCAGGGACATCCCCACTTCTCTGGCGCAGGCTTACTAGAGCAGCGCAAGCCCCACTTCTCTGAATGTAGGTCAGTGGCTTCCACTTCTGGTTTAACCACATTCTGTACAGAAATGTGACATGAAGGCCAGGTGAGGGAAGAGGGAGAAAAATAGGACAGGCTCCCTGTCCCATGCAGTGGTTTTGGTTTGTTTTTTGTTTGGTTTTGTTTGTTTGTTTGGTTTTTGGTTTTGGTTTGAAACCAACTACATATTATTTCTCTACATAACAACGCCAGCTTTATATCCAGTGATGGTTGGGTCTCAGAAGACAATAACACTTTAGATCTCAGAAAAGTCTCATAAGGTGGTGATGGTGCACACCATTAATCCCAGCACTTAGGAAGCAGAAGCAGGCTTTGAGTTGGAGACCAGTCTGGTCTACAGAGCAAGTTCCAGGACAGAGAAATCCTGTCTTGAAAAACTAAAAACAAAAAAAAGCGGGGGGCAGAGATGGAGAGATGGCTTAGCGGTTAAGAGCACTGGCTGCTCTTCCAAAGAACCAGGGTTCAAGTCCCAGCACCCACAAGGAGGTTCATAGCTGTCTATAATCGCCGGGTGTGGTGGCACACGCCTTTAATCCCAGTATGGAGGTAGGTAGAGCTCTGTGAGTTCAAGGCCAGCCTGGTCTACAAAAAGAGTCCAGGGACAGCAAGGGATATACAGAGACACCCTGTCTTGAAAAACAGCAAACGAACAAAAAGAAAAGAAAACACACAAACAAAAAATCAAAGTCTCTTTCTCCCTTTGCCTTGCCCTCTCGCGTTTTACTCTCCCGTTTTCTTCTGAAGCTAGACTCCCAAATTAGAATTTCTTCTACTCAGAAGTGTCATAGATGGAGGTGGAGAGACGGTTAAGCCCAGTGGTTAAGAGCACTCAATGCTCTGCCAGAGGATCTTGAGTTCTGTTCCCAGCACCTAGGTCAGTCTGCTCACAACTACCTGTAACTCCAGCTCCAAGGGATCCATGCCATCTTCTGTCCCCCTTGGGCATTGACACACGTGGGGAATACACCTTCACAAACATAGATACATAAATAGAAGAGCTACTTATTTATTTAGTTTTTTTGAGATAGAGTTTCTTTGTGTAGCCCTGGCTGTCCTGGAACTCACTCTGTAGACCAGGCTGGCCTCCCACTCACAGATCTGCCTCCCGAGTGCTGGGATTAAAGGCCTGCGCCACCACCACTGGGCTCCAGAGTTACTTTTTATGAAGGAGGTTCATAGGAAACAGAATACCCCTTTCCCAAAATAAGCCATAACATCTGAGAATCTTGTTTTCTGCCCAGTTGTTGAGACCCCCAAAAACCATCCAGGAGCCAGCTCTGATGTAAAAGCATGAGAGTTGTTTATTCAAGCTCAAGCTTGGACTCCCAATGCTCACTGACATAGCGGTTTGAGTTGAGAGCCCTGAATTCAGAAAATATAGGATTTTTTATAGGGGCTTACACAAAGAAAGGGGTTTCTAGCACAAGATTGGTTGACATTTGCACAGACAAACCTATCTATCCCTAATTGGTTCATTATTGTTGCCATACCGTTATCAGTTAGCTTGACCAACAGAAAGTTTGTTTAGACTCTTTGGGTGCTTTCTCAGGTTATGACTAGAGAACACACCTGGAATGCAAGTTCGGGTATATTTTGTTGTTTTTCCTGGAACTGGAGATCAACTCTGAGTCAAACCTAATACAAAATGGAATCTTTTTTCAAGATGGAATCAGTCAGGCTCTACAATTGTCTGATTTTCCCTTGGCTTTTCTGTATTTGAGCTGGCCAGAAAGAAAATCTCTCATCTCCCTTGTCTGATACCAGGTCATAAGACCCTGGTTTCATAACAGGCTCTGCCCTATGCCTGGGAAGAAGGAAGGCTATATTGAGAATCCAAGAGGCATCTGAAGAAGACATGCCTTGCTGGGCCCACTTAGATCACAACTTCTCTGCCAAAGCTCAGCCACACTGTGAATCTAAGTATAAAAATCAAGAGCCTTCTCTGTGCAATTGTAACTTCATTCTATAGGTCTCACATGACCCAACCTGGCCTTAAACTTGATATGTAGTCAAGGTTGACCTTGAACTCCTGATCTTCCTGCTTCTGTCTTCTGAGGGCTGGGATTACTAATGCGTACCACCATATCTGACTGCACATAAACTTTGATTAAATAATTTGTTAGTCCTTTCTCTTGTTTACCTGTCTTTTGTTACAGATGAGCCTTGTATTAATTACTTTTCTTTTACCTTGATAAAACGCCATGACCAAAGCAATTTACACAAGAAAGGGTTTATTTGGGATTATGGTTCCAGGGGGATGAGTCCATTGTAGCAGGGAGGCACACATCCCAGTACACAGAATAAGAAGCTGAGAACTAATACTTCAAACACCAGCATGAAGCAGAGAGAACAAACCATGTAGGTAGGGTTTAAACCTAAACTCAAAAATATGCCTTAAAAAGGCATATTTCCTCCAGGAAGGCAATGCCTTCTAAACCTCTCCAAATGGCACCATTGATTGGGGACTAAGTATTCAAATATTTGAGTCCTATGGGTGGCATTTGCATTTCAGACCACCACAGGCTATGACCCTATGGCCAGTAAGGATTGTAGCATTCTTTTATAGATTTATTGATTTTATTTTATGTGCATGAGTGTCTTGTTTGCATGTATGTTTGTCTATGGAGGTCATAAGAGGGTGTCAGATCTTCTGGTACTAGAGTTGCAGATGGTTGTGATACACAGTGTGGAGTCTAGGAACCCGCTGAACCTTGGTCTTCTGTAAGAGCAACAAGTGCTCCTAACCAATGAGCCATCTCTCCAGCTTGGATGGATACCACTCTTATCTTCCCCCATAAACTCAATTAAATTCTAACCAGTAGTGATGGCAGCATAGGCCTTTAATCCTAGCACTCTGGAGGCAGAGGCAGGTGGATATCTGTGAGTTCAAGACTAACCTGGTCTACAGAGCAAGTTCCAGGACAGCCAGGGCTACACAGAGAAAGCCTTTCTTGAAAAAACAATTAATTAATTAATTGAATTCTGATCCTGTTTACCAAAGGTAGGGTTAGATTCTAATAAATTAAAGGACTCAGTCTCACAATTCTACCCTCATTTGAGATGTTAGCCACAAATTGGGTATACTTCTTCCAGCTGACTAGAAATCTGGGGGTTTCCATGGGCTTTCCTTATGTTTGATAATTCACTAAAATGATTCAAAGAAATTAGAAAAAATATACTTTATGTTAACTGGTGTATTCTTAAGAAACAGCCAAATACAAAGGATGCATGAGACAAGCTGTAGGTGCCTAGGGTGGCTATGCTCTCTCTGGGAATGGCAATAAATTGGTTACTTTTCTCATAGCTGTTACAGAGTACATGACAAAAGGACTTGAGGGAAGAAGGATTCTTTGGCTTACAGTTCAGAGGAATACAGTCAGTCAGTCAGAGAGGGGGAGCAATGTCTGAGATACACAGTTCTCCTGTCTAGTTTTATATCAACTTGACACAAGCTAAAATCATCAAAGAGAAGGAAGTCACAACTAAAACAATGCCTCCATAAAGTCAGGTTGTAGGCAAGCCTATGGGACACTTTCTTAATTAGTGATTGATCTGGGCTCAGCCCATTGTGGGTGTGGCCATCCCTGGGCTGGTGGCCCTGAGTTGTATAAGTAAGCAGGTTGAGAAAACCATGGGGAACCAGCCAGTAATCAGCACCCCTCCACAGCCTCTATATCAGCTCCTGCCTCTAGCCATGTTTGAGTTCCTATCCTAACTTCCTTCAATGATGAACAGTAATATGGAAATGTAAACCAAATAGACTGCTTCCTCCCCAACTTGCTTTTTTGGTCATGGTGTTTCATCACAGCAATAGAAACTGTAACTAAGATGATAATCAAGGAGCAGCAGGAGATAAGAGCTGCTGTTCAGCTCCTTTTTCCTTTTCATTCAACCCAAGGCTCCAACCTTGGGTGCCTTCCACATTTGGGAAGGTGGTTTCCACCTTTGGAGTGGATTTTCCTTTCTCAATTGAACCTCTCTGGAAACATGCCCTCAACAGATATGGCCAGAGGTGTGTCTCCTAGGTGATTCTTACTCCTGCCAAGTTGACAATGAAGATCAACCACCACAGGCCTTTCTCAGAAGGTCAGTGTGTTCACCAGTATTGAAACACCCCATAGCTCCATGTTTTAGGATTTTGACAAAGTATCATTAGGCATGATTCATTAAATCATTGGTATTGAGGACTGGACTCAACTTCCAGTCCCTTTCCTTTCCACAGAGGTTGGGGTATGGGGCTGTGGTATTTTGAATAAGAATGGCTCTATAGGCTCATATATTTGAATGTACGAGCATCAGGAAATGGCACTACTTGAGAAGGATTAGAAGGTATGGCCTTGATGGAGTAGGTGTGGCCTTGTTGGAGGAAGTATGTCACTGAGGGTGGGCTTTTGGGCTTCAAATGCTCAAGCCAGGCCCAATGTCATTCTCTTCTCTGCCTGCTGATCCAGATGCAGAAATCTTGCCTCCTTCTCTAGTACCATGTCTGCCTGCATGTTGCCATGCTTCCCACCATAACAACAATGAACTAAACCTCTGAACTGTAAGCCAACCTCAACTAAATGTTTTCCTTTATAAGAGTTGTTGTGGTCATGGTGTCTCTTCACAGCAATAGAACACTGACTAAGACAGGGGCTGAAAAATTTTTCTTTTGTTGCTTTGTTTTGTTTGCTTTGTTTTGAGACAGGGTTTCTCTGTGTAGCCCTGGCTGTCCTGAAACTTCCTCTGTAGACCAGGCTGGCCTTGAACTCAGAGAACCATCTGACTGATTTTTCTGGTAATCATCCCCCATTGTGAATCTTTTGAGCACCCCCCATCATTATTATCAAATAAAGGACTCATCATAAAGGGTTCAGGATCTGTGCCAGAAACCAAGTAAAAAAGACCAAATGCATGCTAGTGTACTGCAGCCCCCAGCTAAACTGAGAGCAGGCACTCTCTCTCAGAGGTAACCAGGTCACAGAGGAGGAGGAAGGGACTTCTGGGCAAGGGAGTGGTTCTCAAACTTTAGTGCATTTAGAACCTTCTGGGAAGCTTATTAAAATATAGATTATTGGATCTGACTCAGTGATTCTTAGCAGTAAGGCTGGAATGGGCAGGAGCATTTATCTTTAATAAGATGGGATGGGCCACAGCATTTATCTTTAATAACCTCGCTAAGAAAGTCCCATGTCACTGAAGTCTGACGACAGAGAAGTAAGCACAGTTTTGACTTCCCCAGCTGTTCCTCACGCCAAAGTGTCACCTCTTTCTAGAAACCTTCCCAGTCATACTCTGCAGGAAGATCCCCAAGTTTGACTAGGTTTTGATCTTTTCTTTATTAAGGAGTAGCGAGAGTCACGGCAGAAAGCTGAAGTTGTCTAGGAGAAACACACCTTTAGACTTCTCAGTTGGGATTCTGAATTCAGAAAAGTAATCTGAATTTACATCTTTATGTGGCTTTTCTGTGAAGACAAGATTGTTATTCCACAGCTGAAAAAAAAAAAAAAAAAAACCTGAAGCACAGAGAACACTGGGGTCAAGGAGGTATGGCTGGTGTTGAAACTCAGGCCTGCCTCCCTCCAGTGTGTTCCTCCAAATGGTATTTGTTGACAAGGGAACCTGTGGCACTGGGAAGGCTTGGTCGTGAGCCGAGTCTCTGCAGCCGCTGGTGCAGTGTGAATTCTTCCAGAGTCCCTGAGGCTGAAGTGATGGTGCCAATTGGGCCACTTTGTGCTACCACGGAGGAAAAGCATCAGCTCCCAGAGTCCACACTTCCCCAGACCCTCCCCCAGGAAATCCACAGTCCTGCTCAGTGGGCTGATCTTAGATTTCTGAAGATTAGGGGCTCAGCAAAAACTCTCTATATCTCACGTGGAATCTGGCTGGCTGATACGGATCTAACCCACTTCTGACATCTTGAGTGTGCTGGGAATGGTTCCGTGGTTCTCGGAACTGCTTGAAAGGCCAGGCAGAGAAGGCGTGGTTGGAGAGCAGCTTTTCTGTTCATAGCTGGAGTGGGTAGAAAGGTTGCAATAAAAAACATACATCACCAGGGACTGGGGAGGTGACTCAGTGATGGTTAAGAGCACCTGCTTCTCTTGCAGAGGACCCGGGTTCAGTTCCCAGCATCCACATTGCGGCTCCCAACCACCCATAACTCCGGTTCCTCTTCTGGCCTCCTCAGGAACTGCATTCTGTGGTGCAAAGACATACATGCAGACAAGAAACTCATACATATAGAATAAAAATAAAAAAATTATTTTTTTACTATTAAATACATTATTTTAATTTTAAGTAAGAATAAAAATAAAAAATAAAAATAAAAAAATAAGAAAGAGGAGGTTGGTGATAGCACACACCTTTTAATCTTAGCACTTGGGAGACAGAGGCAGGCAGATCTCTTGAGTTCAAGGCCAGCCTGGTCTACGGGACAGCCAAGTGCTACACAGGGAAACCCTGTCTCAAAAAACAAAACAAAACAAAATTAAGAAAGGAAGGAGGGAAAGAAGCACAGCCAGGTTTTTATTGACCCCAAACAGGAATAGCAGGGAAATAAATGCAAGAAAGAAAACTGTAAGGTATGACATACATTCTCAATGTCCAGTCCATATGTATTTGGCAACTTAGAAAAAATATTGCCAGGCGTGATGTCTCACACCTTTAATTCCAGTATTTGGGAGGCAGAGGCAGGCAGATCGCTGTGGGTTCAAGTCCAGCCTGGTCTACAAAGTGAGTCCGAGACAGCCAGATACACAGGGAAACCCTGTCTCAAAAAAAACAAAACAAAAAACTAAAGACCAAAACAAAAACAAAACAAAACAAAAAAAAGAACAAAAGCAGACCCAAGCCTTTGGCACGCTAGAGAGAACAAGGCCTAAAGCTGCAGGTGAAATGGGAGACACTAGAGCAGAAGGTGCTTGGATCTTTCAATTCCCTTTCAGCTGCTGTCATCATGGAGTTAGTTACAATATATTCAGTAATGATCAGAGTTTTCTGTGCCCTCCCTAAGAATGTTCAAAATAAAGCAGACTTCGGCAAGGAGAGAACTGGAGGGTGGAATGCTAAATTACAGGAAATAAGAATAAAGAAAGGAGCCAGGCATGGTGGCGCAGGCCTTTAATCCCAGCACTCAGAAGGCAGAGGTGTACGGATCTCTGTGAGTTTGAAGCCGGCCAGTGAGTCCAGGACAGCCAGGGCTCTGTTACACAGAGAAACCCTGTCTCGAAAAACCAAAAACAAACAAACAAACAAACAAACAAATAAATAAATAAATAAAAGAGTAAAGGGCTCTTCCTGAGAGAAAAGAGGAAATTGATGGCAGCTGGAATTCAGAGCGCTCTGGCTGCGAGATGTTTGTCAACTCTTTCTGCTAAGGACCCACCAATACAGTACAGCAACACCTAAATTCCAAGAAATAACAGACAAGGCTTTGCTGCTATATCATGGCATAACACAACTGGCCCAAACTTAAAATGTTCTTGTTTCTTTGCTTGATTTTTGTTTGAATGATTTTGCTTTTCCCTAATAGTGGAAAATGAAAGGGCATTTTTATTGTTTGACATTACTAAAACATAGGAGATTTTATTATTAGGAGACAGTAAATTCAGAAAGTCACTACAGTTCAAATTTGGGTTTTCTTGTTTTTGTTTTTTTAGTAAATTATAGAGTTAGAATGATTTGGAATTGAGGTGAAATATTTGAGCAGGGCAGTGATGGCATATGCCTTTAATCCCAGCACACAGAGATAACCAGACCTCTGTGAATTCTAGACCAGCCTGGTCTACAAAATGAAGTCAGGGAGGGACCCCCTGCTGATAAGATAAAGCCACTTACAAATAATAGTCTAAAATTCAAAATGACACATTTTTTTTTCCTTAAAGGTACTATGTAGGTTTTTGCCTAGTAATAAATAATAATGTCCTTACTGATCTAATAGATAAATGCACATCAATCGTAAATTTATATAAAGAGAAAGGTGTGACAAGCCAGTCTCCTTAGGTGTGGGGCTTTTACAGGATAACTGGTGCCAAAAGGCATTTTTCCCTAAAAGAAATATATTCTATTAGCCAACTAAGGACCCAGAATTAAGCTGGGAGACAAACACACAAGCTGCATGCTTCCTGCCACCGAGTCACTGAAAGCTAACAATGAGGTAGGATATCAAGCTACTCTGAACAACCAACCAGTTTCCTTAGGTGTGTGGCTCCCACGGAAGAACTGATAAGAACTCAGAACAGTGCAAAATTAATTAATTAATTAATAGCCTAATTAATAACTTAATTAAATACATGTCTTTGATCCCAAAACTTGGGAGACAAAGAAAACAGATAGGTTCCTTGTGAGTTTGAGGCCAATCTAATCTACAAAGCTCTATAGAGAAAATCCAAGATAGTCTGGATTCTATACAGAGGAACCCTCTCAATAAAACTAATAAGTACATATCTCTGTAGAAGAGGATATTTGGACTCCATACAGTCTTGTTTTTAATTTATCAACATGAAAATGGTTATATGTTCAAAAGTAATGGTGGTATTGTTCATCCTATTTGAAAGGGGTCAAAATGGAGCAGACCTGGATAGAAAAAGGACTACTAGGGGCTGGAGAGATGGCTCAGCGGTTAAGAGCACTGGCTGCTCTTCCAAAGAACCAGGGTTCAAATCCCAGCACCCACATGGTAGTTCACAGCTCACAGCTGTTTGTAATTGCTGGCATGGTTCGAAAAATCAAAACCAAAAAAAAAAAAAAAAAGCTCAACACTGCCAGAAAAAGGACTACTAAATTAAATCAGTCTATACTTATAGTGACTTCAAACTGGAGGACAAAGGCTACTGTTATTTGGGGAGAGAGGCTTCATGTTGTGTCAACAGGAAAGAAGAAAAGGCTTTGGATTCTATCCAAAGTAATAAAGATCAAATTTGACAGAGGGAGACCCTTGAAGTTCTTGGACACACACAAGAGGAAACAAATCAAGACCAAAAGAGGTGATATATATATACTGGTCCCTCTATATGAAACAAATCTGAAACTGGCTGGGACATGTAAATGTCTCTGGCCAGAACTTCAGCCATGCATGGCCAACAAATCTTTGACTACAAAAGCCCTCAGGACTTTTCATGTTATTCCTTTATATGACATAAATAAAATTTTATGTTACAGTTTGTTCTCAGTCCAAACTACCTTACAGAGAAAGATATATGTCTTTCTCCTGCTCAAACAAAGAGCAAAGACTCATCTTTAATTGATCTGTGTGTACTGCATATTCCATACAAATGTTTTTATAAAACTGAATGTTACTTGCTGGACATGGTGGTGCCTGCATTTAATCCCAGTATTTGGGAGGCAGAGGCAGTTGGATTTCCCTGAGTTTGAGGCCAGCCTGCTCTACAGAGTGAGTTCCACACAGGGCTATACAGAGAAATCCTGCCTCAAAAAACCAAAATTAAAACAACAACAACAAAAGACCCCAAAACTGTATGTTACTTGTAAGAGTTTATATATTTACAGAACAAAAGGACCAAACAGTGATGGAATGGAGACAGCCTTAGAAAAAAACCCCTTCTGAAGGATGCTGAGAGGACTAACATAGTGTTCCAGCATCCTGTACAATCCAGCATCAGACTGCTTTAGTTCCTGATCCATTGAAACCTGCTTCCAGGACAACTTCAAAGCAGCTAGCTCAAATCGTCTAGAATGACAAATTTTTCCAAACAAGACTTCTTTTTTTTTTTTTTGTTTTTTCGAGACAGGGTTTCTCTGTTTAACAGCTCTGGCTGTCCTGGACTCGCTTTGTAGACCAGGCTGGCCTCGCAAAGATCCGCCTGCCTCTGCCTTCCAAGTGCTGGGATTAAAGGCATGCACCACCACGGCCCGGCACAAGACTTCTTTTAAGTCTGCATTTTCACAACATTAAGAGACTGTCTCTAATTCTAATCTTAATTATTGCTAATAACTCTCATAGCACACAATAAATATATATGGAAATATAAATATATGTGTATATGTGTTTCCAGAATGAATACACGTTAAATAGACCACAGCAGAGGTCAAGAGGGTTTAAGATGAGGGCTGAGAGGAATGCAAGCTGAGTTTGTATTGATGAGATAGCAAACCCAGAATCAGGAAGAGGTTGCGGCTGTAGAGAAAGGGGCAGTGGGGGAGTCACATGGAGAGCCCACTGTGTCATTTTCAAGTGATAATCTCTTGAAATGGAACAAACAACCTGCCACTCAGTAACTCAGTGGTTCTCAGCCTTCTTAACACCGCAACACTTTAAAACAGTTCCTCATGGAGTGGTGACCCTCAACCATAGATTATTTTTGTTGTGACTTCATAACTATAGTTTGCTACTGTTATGAATCCTAATGTAAATATCTGACATTCAGAATATCTGATACACAACACCTTGTGAAAGGGTCAGTTACCTCAGAGAGATCCCAAGCTATGTCTTGAGAACCACTGTAGTAACTGTTCTCTCTGTAGCAATAATCTCTCCAGTAGTCATATATCCTGCTCTGCTTGGTACTTGTAACTAGATAAGGTAGAAATCAGGAAATGAGGCAGCTGTTTGCTATGGACAAATGACTGTGACCCTGCCAAGGCTTTCTGACCAGAGAGGTTTGAAAACCATAGGAAAAACCAAAAGAACATTTGTGCAGATAAAAAAAAAAATGCACATAAACAGATGTGAGATAATGTGAAGCTGTTCTTTTTTTTGTTGTTGTTGTTGTTTTTCAAGACAGGGTTTCTCTGTATAACAGCCCTGGCTGTCCTGGACTCGCTTTGTAGACCAGGCTGGCCTCAAACTCACAGAGATCTGCCTGCCTCTGCCTCCCTAGTGCTGGGATTAAAGGCGTGCTCCGCCGCCGCTGCCACCACCGCCCAGCTTGTTACTTCATTTTGAGTTACATATCACTACATGTAGAGATCAGGGTGGTGAGGATGCATATAGCTCAGTGGTAGACTGCTTGCCTAGCACACATGAAGCCCTAGGTTCAGCCCTTGGCATCATAGAGACCAAGCATACAGGTGGCACATACCTGTAATACCCCCAAGAAGTTGGAGGAGCTACATCCCCACCTCTAGGTGGTTGGATTTAATCAGTAGCACATGGCATATGAAGGTACAAAAATATCACACTGAACTGGGTGTGGTGGCACTGGCCTTTAACCCCAGGACTTGGGAGGCAAAAGCAGGTAAATCTGTGGGTTTAAGGCCAGCCTGATCTACATATTGAATTCTAGGACAGCCAGGGTTACACAGAGAAACTGTCTCTGAACAAAGAAACAAAAGAGAAGCAAAGTGCAAAAAGAAAAAGGAAAAGAAATACTGACCTCAGTTAATGTGTACAGTTAAGTCATTTTTTCTTTTTATTGTTTTTTTATTTTGTGAATTTCACATCATGCACCCTGTTCCCTCTCCTCTCCCACTTCCCCTCAGACTCACTCTCTACTTTTGCAATCTCCTCTCACATTAAAAAAAAAAGTCTCATTGTGGAAGCTGCAGTGTGTCTATGCATGCCACAATATTCCCTTTTGTCCACACGTTTTTGTTAGCACATGTTCATTATAATGACTCTTTGGTCTGGTACGAGGCCTCTGGCTACTGCTACTTTGTCAATGCAGGAGCCTCACTAGGACTTAAGCTGTTATTGTCCTGTGTCATGGAGATTCTGTATTTTTGGGCTGTGGAACTGACTTCATGTACTCCAGTAGTTCATCCATGGGGTGGGCCAACTCAAAGCCCTGATTCTGGGAGGGCCTGCAAACCCCACTTGCAGGGCCTGCTGTCCCAAGTGCTGTAGCAGGTAAAAGGTTGGATCAGCTCTCCTGCTTTCATGACCCCAGAGCTAATTCTCCTGCCTGCTACCTGTGGCAAGGGGAAGAGAGTAAAGGGGATCTCTCCCTGGCAAACACCACAAAGCAGACAGAAGGCAGGGCTCTCTCTCCTACACTTCCTCCCTCAAGGGCTGGCTCACCCGTAGTTCCCACACCCAGGGCCAGCTGTAGTGTGCTGCCCAGGCAAGGTGCAGGACTTGCTTTCTCGAGTGCTGCAGCATGTGAGGGGACAGGTCCTGATCTTGTGACACCATTGAGGACAGATCTCCTGTCCACCACTGGTGGTGAGGGTTAAAGGGAAGGGAGGGGATTCTACCTTTGCCAACACCTCCACAAAGCAGACACCCTTGGGACTGGCTCCCCACAACCCCCTCATCCAGGGCGAGGCAGGGCTCCCCTAGTCTCTGGCTTGCTTCTTTTTAATAAATAAATAAATAAATTGTGTATAGTGTTCCGTCTGCCTGTATGCCTGCAGGCCAGAAAAGGGCATCAGAACTCATTATAGATGTTTATGAGCCACCATGTGGTTGCTCGGAATTGAACTCAGGACCTCTGAAAGAGTAACCAGTGCTCTCAACCTTTGAGCCATCTCTCCAGCCCCCTCCTTTTAAAAATAAATTTTATCTCTCTAGTTTTCCTTCTTTTTTAAAAAAAAGATTTATTTATCTATTTTACATATATGAAAGCTCTATCTGCATGTACCCCTGCAGGCCAGAAGACGGCATCAGATCCCAGTATAGATGGTTGTGAGCCACCATGTGGTTGCTGGAAATTGAACTCCAGACCTCTGGAAGAGCAAACAGTGCTCTTAACCGCTGAGCCATCTCCAGCCCCATCTGGCTTGCTTCTTGTCCAGGAAGCCCATCTGGTGCTTGCTCAGGGCTGGACTGGTGGTCAACACAGGCTAGCTCTCCTTCTATACCCATGGTGCTGAACTGTTGTTGGTATTCCGCTTGCTTTCTCCCCACCCAGGGGAATGTTAGGTTACTATTCATTCAGATGTTCATAGGTCAGGACACTGAATGTAGACACAGACTCTCTCCTCTCTGCCACCTACTGATGCATATGTGACCCAGAAGCCAAATCTTCAATGCCTCTAGGGGCATCAAATTAACTTATGTGTTGCTGGGGCCCATGCCCAGGACTCTTGGGGGGCAGGGATGATGTGTCACAGAGTCAACAATCCAGACTCTGGGGGTCCTGTAAGTGGCAAAAGCAGACTCCTTTATTTCAGGAAGGAAATATACCCTCCACCCAGAGTCCCATTGGCTCCTGAACTGTTGCTGCTGTGGCTCTTCCTCATTGGCTTGAGTCTGATTACCTGGTGTGGCATCATTAGTCTCCAGGCAGGTCCGGACAGATCTCAGGACAGCTCCACTTGGAAGCCTAGTCATGCATTCTCTGTTTAGCAGCAGGCCTTGTTCCTCCTACACTCATGCTAATAAAAGCTGTTTTTGATTTTTGGCTTTTTGAGACAGGGTTTCTCTGTGTACCTCTGACTGTCCTGGACTCACTCTGTAGACCAGGCTGGTCTTGAACCCCAAGAGATCCGCCTGCCTCTCCTTCCTGAGGGCTGGAACTAAAGGTGTGCAGCACCACCACTTCCCAGCAAAAATTGTTTTTAAAATAGTTCAGCAACCCCATAAAAAGAGAAACCCTACACTACTTACTGAAGATTCAATTTTACACTTAAATAGAAGTTCTGAGTTGCTAGGAAGGAGATCAAAATACTTGAATTGATCTTCCATTATGAACATACCTACACAACATCACAGAGAGTGTTGCATAGAAGTAAGGCATCGGGGCTGCAGAGATGGTTCAGTGGTTAAGAGGTGTACTATTGTTGCAAACAGCCTAAGTTCAGTTCCCAGTACTGACACTGAGTGGCTCACCAATACCTGAAACTCCAGCTCCAGAGAATCCTATATGTTCTGGTCTCTGAGGGTATTTGCACTTATGTACACAGAACACAAATATATGCATATGTATATATATTTTAATTATATATAGTTTAAAATAAAATTATATATTTAAAATAAATCTTTAAAAAAAGAAAGTAAAAGAAGTCCTGGAGATATGGCTCAGTGGTTAAGAGGAGGGCTGGCTGCTCTTTCAGAGGACCAGGGTTCAGCTCCCAGCACCCATGTGGCAGCTCACAAACATCTGTAACTCCAGTCCCAGGAGTTTGGCTTCTGCAGGCGTTGTACACGTGTGGTGTGTAGATGTACTCAAATGCCAAATACTCAGCCACATAAAATAAAAACAAAGGTTAATATGTTTCCTTTGAAAGAAAGAAAGTATAGTAGCATGCAGCTGGTGTGATACCTAGCTGGTCTTTTGACTCCAAACTGAACGAGTATAGATCTAAGAGACACATGTTCCTCCCCTCCCCATTTGTATGTGTGGAGGGCTTGGAGGCTATTTAAGAACAATTTGATGCAGCAGTTGCCATGGTAAATTCCTTTCCTATGAAATGAGTAACTATTGAGAGCTGTTAGAATTTACTATTATTTCATTTTAGAGTGACATGAATGCTTTTACTGCCTCCTATTTAAACATTTCATCTGCTTCAGAGTTTCTCTTTTTTAGCTTTTTAATCTTCTTTTGGGGGGGGGGATGAGACTCATTGCAAAATGGGATTCAGCACTGATGGTAAAATTGTGTGGCTTTTTCTCCCTGAAGAAAATGTTTGTTGTAATTTTATATTTGGGGCTGGACATCCTAAGACCACCCAACTGTGATCTTACATCAAAGGCTGCTGGGGTTTTTTGTTGTTGTTTTGTTTTGTTTTTGGAGACAGGGTCTCACTATGTAGCTCTGGCTGCCCTGGAACTCACTTTGTAGCCTCAAATTCACAGAGAATTTGCCTCTGCCTCTGGAATGCTGGGATTAAAGGTGTGCAGCACCATCCCCAGTCAAAGACTGCTTTTTAGACAGCATTTCTCTGTGTGTTTCTGGCTGTCCTGGATTCACTTTGTAGACCAGGCTAGCCTTGAATTCATAGAGATCCACTCGCCTCTGCCTTCCAAAGATCGGTGGAAACATTTTATGCACAGAGCGTTTGTGAATGGTCACGTCATGTCTATAGTCAGTAGCATCCTATTCAAATCATCTATCATGCAAATGCTACAAGACATTTATTTATCATTATCGTTGTTTTGTTTTTTTATTTTTTATTTTATTTTATTTTATTTTTGATTTTTCGAGACAGGGTTTCTCTGTTTAACAGCTCTGGCTGTCCTGGACTCACTTTGTAGACCAGGCTGGCCTCGAACTCGCAAAGATCCGCCTGCCTCTGCCTCCCAAGTGCTGGGATTAAAGGTGTGTGCCACCACCGCCTGGCTGTTTTGTTTTTTTATTTTTTTATTTTATTTTATTTTATTTTTTTAAAGATTTATTTATTATGTATACAGTGTTCTGTCTGCAGGTATATCTGCAGGCCAGAAGAGGGCACCAGATTTCATTATGGATGGTTGTGAGCCACCATGTGGTTGCTGGGAATTGAACTCATGACCTCTGGAAGAGCAGCCAGTGCTCTTAACCGCTGAGCCATCTCTCCAGCCCCCTGTTTTGTTTTTTTAAACAGAGTTAGTTTAGTCTGAAAGATCTGATCTTCTTGCCTCCATCTCCCAAGTGCAGGGATTACAGGTGTGCACTTTCTTCAATAAATGACAAATTAAAAAAATTTTTATAGCAAACAGAAAAGCTCTGTAGCTGTGGCAAAAGCACCTATAGCCCTGAACCTTGTGTTTTTTTGTTCATTGGACTTGTGGTACTCAAAGATCCCAAGATAGTTACCAATAGAAAGAAAAGAGACTTTGACACAAAACTGACATTGAGAAGTGGATACAATCTGCACTGAGAAACTAGAGTGTGCTCAACCCATACCCTCATAAAACTAGCCAGCACAGCTGAGCCAGAACCCTCTGGGGCATGTGTTTTCACGGCCAGAGACTGGCCCTGGGTTCTTCCAGAAGGGACTTTACTACTTTTATTCTTCAAATCTAGAAAATTCTCATTTTCTAAGGTGATCGTGGATTTGTGGGGTTTTTGTTGTTATTTTTTTTCCCTTATTTTGTAGAATGCATGATTGTACCTGTTATCAAGGTCTCCCCTATTCCTTTCACACACACCTTTCCCCTTTCCTTCCCATTCTTTTTTTTTCTTCAAAGATTTACTTATTTTTTTATTTATGTATATGGGTGTTTTATATGCATGTACATTTGCACAATCCAATTTTGCAAACCAGAGGAAGGTATTGGATCTCATGGAACTACAGTTACAGACAGTTGTGAATTGCCACATGTGTTCTGGGAACTGAACTCAGGACATCTGCAAGAACAGCCAGTGCTGTTAACCACTGAGCCATCTCTCTAGCACTCCTTCCCAGTCTTTCTTTTTCCTTCTTCCTTCTTTTTTAAAATTTATTTTTCATTATCATATATGTGTGTGTGACATGTGTAAGTGTAATGTGTGCATTTGTGAAGGTCAGATGACAACTTTGTGGCCTTGATTTACTGTTTTTATCCTTCTGTGGGGTGCTGGCCAGTTTAATGCCAATTTGATACAAGCTATAGGCATCTGAGAGGAGGGACCCTCAACCGAGAAGGCGTGTTCATAAGATTGGGCTGTAGGCAAGCCCGTAGGGCATTTTCTTAATTAGTGATTGATTTGGGCTAGTGGGTCCTGGGTTCTATAAGAAAGCAGGCTGAGCCATGGAAGCAAGCCAGGAAGCAGCACCCCTCCATGGCCTCTGCATCAGCTCCTGCCTCCAGGTTCCTGCTCTGCTTGAGTTCCTGCCCTGACTTGCTTTGGTGGTGAAGGCAATATGGAAGTTTGCTGTTTTGGTCACGGTGTTTCATCTTAGCAAAGAAACCCAAATGCGGCTTCAAGAGATTGAACTCAGGTCACTGGGCTTGGTGACCAGCAACTTTTTTGCTGGCTGAGCTATCTTGTCCTCACTCCCTTTTCCCCTCCTTTTAGTCCTGTCTATACCATTCCAAGGAAATCACTGGAAGTGGAAATGATCAAAGTTCTTTTTCCCAGGGTTGTGTGAGGACTTGGAGCTAACGTGAAGCAGGTGGTACATGCCGCCAACCTCAATGTTGTGTGGCAAGGACGCACACCCCACTAGCCTTTCATTTTCTCTGTATCACAGTCACGTTCTTTTTGGCACTTAGAAACCTGTGAAAGTAATCATTTTAACGAAGACTCATTTATTACATAAAATTCCATGTTTAACATCTGGCTAGGAACAGGAGTCTTAAAAAAGTTGAAACAGAAAAGTTGGAAAGAATAGTGGGAGATGTCATAGAACAAAAAGAAGCTTCCTTACAGTTTTGCTGGCGGCCTACTCCCAAACTTTAAGACTTTCATTTCTCTCTTCTTAAAATAAGAAGCGCAGAATGTTTTTGGTTCATAAGAACTGGGTGGTAGCCGGGCGGTGGTGGCGCACGCCTTTAATCCCAGCACTTGGGAGGCAGAGGCAGGCGGATCTTTGTGAGTTCGAGGCCAGCCTGGTCTACAAAGTGAGTCCAGGACAGCCAAGGATACACAGAGAGACCCTGTCTCGAAAAACCAAAAAAAAAAAAAAAGAACTGGGTGGTGCCAGGTATTATGACACATGGCTTTAATGCCAGCACTTGGGTCACTTGGGTAGTGGAGGCAATATGGAAAACAGAGTTCTAAGCCAGTTGGGACTATGTAGTAAGACCCTGTCTTAAAAAAAAAGTGTTAATATTAAATGAGAAATTTCCCTTAACATGGGGGTGAAGAGATGATTCAGTGGTTAAGAGCACTGGCTGCTCTTCCAAAGGACTCAGGTTCAATTCCCAGCACCCACAGAACAGCTCAGACCTATCTGTAATTCCAGTTCCAGTGGCTGTGACACCCTTGCACATGCAGGCAAAACACCAATGCACACTGGAGAGATGGCTCAGCAGTTAAGAGCACTGGCTGTTCTTCTAAAGGATCCGGGTTCAAATCCCAGCAACCACATGACAGTTCACAGCTGTCTAATTGCCGGCTTTAATCCCAGCACTGGGGAGGCAGAGGCAGGCGGATCTCTGTGAGTTCAAGGACAGCCTGGTCTACAAAGTGAGTCCAGGACAGTCAGGACTACACAGAGAAACCCTGTCTCAAAAAAAACCTAAAAAAAAAACAATACACATAAAATTTACAAATTAAAAACAAAAAGAAAAAAGTTACCTCTAACAGGATTTTTTTCAATAAAAATTTTATTTAGTGAATCACTATATTGGATTTTTTTCCCTTCAAAAATAAATTGTGTTATAAAAACTAAATAACGTGTCTCTAAACTGCATTTCCACCCCAAACACGACTTCTTTTAAAATGAGATTGTTCCCTACAGCAGTGGCCACTTTAAATTAATTCTTCCATGGATTTGTCAGCTTTTCTGAGAGGCTCAGGGCAAAACCTCATCCAGATTTTGTGAGCTGTCAGCTAAGGTGCGACCTTGGTAGATCCTTTTCCTATTTTAGCCAAACCACATTCTGCTTTGAGAAAAGGACATATTCAAAGCAAGAACACAGCTTCTTAGGTGTTTTTCATGAGGTTGCCACCTTATGCAGGACACAAGTCAAAGGGGACATTTGCAATCTTGGGGCTCTTTGCAATTTTATCTCAAAGTATTTAATCCTCTGGGCCAATCTTTCCTATTATTTATGTTGCTTTATTATTTATAAGTCGATGCTAAATCTTATTACTTGGAAAATATGTTGATTATTTTGAAATTAAATTTTTTTCTCTGTATAATTTGCAGACATGTGCTTTTTTATAGGCTTCCAGAAGTTTGTGTGTCTACTTACCTTGCTTTCTGTTTCCAATGAGGACTAGCCTTTTCTTTTCTTTCTTTCCTTCTTTGTTTTTGTTTTTTGAGACAGGGTTTCTCTAGTTAGTCCTGGCTGTTCTGGACTCACTTTGTAGACCAGGCTAGCCTCAAACTCACAGAGATCCACCTGCCACTGCCTCCCAAGTGCTGGGATTAAAGGTGTGCGCAATAGCCTTTTCTATCTTGGGGTCAGACAATGCTAACTGTGTTCAGTTTAGTCAGGACGGGCCTGGTAATGTTTGGGACTTCTCTAGTGACATAATAATTGGGAAATTGTGGCCTTGTTTTAAAAGTTATTCAAAGCTCAGTGGGAAATTGGGAAATCAAGATTGAAAATGCTGAGTCATGATTGTAACAAAGAGATGTGGAGAAACTGGCAAGGCCAATAGAAAGGAAGGTGAGGCTAACAACCTTCAGAAACAAGCTCTATCAGGACAGAGCACAGATCCTGGCTACTGCAAGAGCTATTGAATACAAGTCTTCTCTATCAAACACTATAAAGTTTGTTGGGATTAGTTTTGTGCACTGTTATTCAGAAGCTGAGTTCTGTGCCCCTGTCCAGACAGCAACCTGATGCTGGGGCACCGTATTAACCAATGTACTGTAAAGAATGCTGTAGTTGAAGTTAGGCCTTTTTAGTGAAATTAGTAGGCAGTTCAGCTTAGCATCTGGTAGCTCACAGGGAATTGGACTGGAGATCTTTGAGGTCGAGATGGAAACTCGAACTGCCCTGCTGAAGGGGGGGCATGGCTAAGAAAATACCCAAACCTTGCAGATGACGACTGCTGGAAATCATGAAAGACTGTGGACCCTCTGCCAAGGATCAAGAGATAAGACGATATACAAGCCAGAGGCCCCACATGGCCGCCCTCTTCCTCCTGCCCTCACCGACTGAGAACTCATGCTGGGGAAGCACCCAGCAAGGTACTGCCTTTAACTGAATTTAGACTGTGATAGAGCCAAAGGCATGACATAAACCCTGTTGAGAGAGAGTTCCTTCAAGCTGCCTGACTTGGAGCTCCAGAGCGCCAAAAAAGGCAGTGAGGTGAGCGGAGTTCCATAGCAACTTGGAGAGGCTTTCGGCTGGAGGTTCGCCAGGGCCAAAGAGACCGTGAGGTGAGTCTTAGCTGGTGAAAAAAAGGTGGCCTCAGTTTGGCGGTTGGAATAAACTGATTTTATAAACTGGCCACAATTTGGTAGTGGAAATAGACTGGCCTTATTAACTGGCAAAGTAAGGCCCAATAGACTTTAAGTTTAAAAGATACTACCTGATGGGACTGCCGTAAACCAAGTCACCCTACACAGACCTACACTAAAAATATTAATATCCTTTCAAGAAAGTTAAAACAGAATTAGGTAAGTGAACCTCCACTGTAAGATGGTTGAATTAGTGGCAAGCCTTTCTCTTGGCATGAAAAAACCCCTTGCACCAACTGCAGACAGACTGCTGTCCAAAAAGGACAAAACTTGGTAGCAGGGAAGTCGACAGCCTAACTCTGCCAAGACAGGGTAGGTAAGTCCTTCATAATCCCTGCTCTACAACAAATGTCTGTCAGAGAAACAGGACCCAAAGGCTGAAGATTGATGCTGGAATGTATGGAGAGAAAATGGGAACTGTCCAGGCAGTCATTGGTATGTTCTTTCTTAGTTTTGGAAGCTGCAGGCTCTGCACTTCCTATATAAGCAAATATATTTATCCCTCTCAGGTCTCTGAGGTGGTTGAAGAATAGACAGCTAGAGTCTCATAGTTAAATTTTGAACTGTTTAGGAATCAAGAGGGTGTTATAGATCTAAGAAGATACTCTTAAAAGTGTGTTGCAAGATAGTATGAATTTTGAGTCACATATAGACCTTTAAACTCATGGAGTTGGTTAGATAGTAGAATGTTAAAGTCAGGGGCCAAATATGTATAAACTGGACATTGGGAAGGTATACTGGGCCAATTTACTCTCATAAATGTGGCATATTTATATCTATTGTTTTGTATAATACTTACTGTTATAAGAGAAGGAACCATCTGTTGGACTGAAAGGGGAAACTTCTGGGGGGAAGAGGGTGGAAGGGCGGGATAGGAAGGGGGAATAGGGAGGAGTTTGTTACTGAGATGTAACTTGAAGAAAAAAAATAAAGTATTTAAAAAAAAAGAATTAGGTAAGTGTTTTTAGATAGGTATTAGAGTGTTCTTAGATTATAGATGATAGATTATAGGGTTTAGGTTACAGGATTTAGATATTTTATAGGTGATTGATACATTTTAATAAATATAAGTGTTGATAAATAAAAAATTCTGTTGCAGAATGCTTCCCATTAACCCCTGATTGATCAATAAATGGCTGGGCTTGTGACTGGGCAGAGAGGATAGGAAGGCAGGACTTAGAATCGACTTAGAATTCAGTGAGGGGTGTTGAGAGAGACCACCAGGGGAAGGAGAGAGAAGAAAGAGAGAGGAGGAGGTCGACATCAGAGGGGATGGACCAGGAGCACATAGCCAAGAGAAGTTCACCCTGAGGACCTCATCACTGTTGATGGAGCAGAAGAAGCCTGTGGTACACCAGGTTGGCAAGTGGTGGGTATTTACGTGAGTTTTTAAAGGTGGAAGGATTAGAATAGCTCAGAACCTGTCCAGCATAATGTAAACAGCTTATTAATAAATTGCAATGTCTCTGTGTCATTTACTCAGGAACCAATATAGGCAAAAGTGGGGTAGAAAATCCCCAATATTAAGGAGTAAAAGGGGGCGTAGCTACTGTCCAGAAAATTAATTTCATTCTATAAAAGCTTGTGTTTATGACAAGAAATTCATATCTTTTTATTTTCCCCATCTTGTAAATCTTTTATGCAAATGTTGTACTAACCCTTCACCAGGTAACCTTTGTTCACAAAAAGGCCACCTGTTATATTCCAGGAATATTTTTTGTTTTTTTTTTTGTTTGTTTTTTTTCAGGACAAGGTTTCTCTGTGTAACAGCCCTGACTGTCCTGGACTCACTCTGTAGACCAGGCTGGCCTTGAACTCACAGAGATCGCCTGCCTCTGCCTCCCGAGTGCATATTCCAGGAATTTGATGGCCTGGAGTTCTGTCCCTTTTCCCTTTCTTCCTTCATATCCCATGCACCAATTCTCTTAAGACTAGCTGATAGAATAAACTGTGAGGTCAGATACCAGTCAATGGTGAAAAGACAGAGGTCACCACCTGATTAGAATAAGAACCAACCCGTCCCACAAGATACATCTACAATACAATCCCTACACCTAAGGCTCAGGGATCTTTTTGGAAGAGTGGGCAGAAAGATTGTGAGAGCCAAAGTATCAGGGAATTTGCTGTGAGATTGTGTCTACTAGTAATGTCAGAAGCTACACCAATAAAGTCTCACCAACATGATTGCCTAAACAGGAAGTAAAGTAGGACAACAATTGACATGCCGAAGTGGACCAAGGAAAACCCATGATGTCTCAGTCCTATGCAAATAACTACAGGCAACAAAGGAAAGCTAAGAGCAGGAGAAGCAGTCTTACCCAGGGAGGATCACACCAATTGATTTTCCAATACTGGACTGAGCTGGTTGTATTTACGCATGTAGGTATATATAGTATATATATATATATATATATATGTGAATGTGTGTGTACACATATATGTATGTAATAACAATAATGAAAGAAGAGGCCATGTCTTTGGAAAAAAAGCAAGGAGGGTATATGGAAGGGTTTGGAGGGAGGAAAGAGAAAGGGGGAATGATTGTAATTATACTATAATATCAAAAAATAAATGAAATAATGTTTAAAAAATAACAATCAAGTGCACTTCCTTTCTATGTATTCACTCTTTTCTGAGCACATCCTCTAGTTCCAGAGTAAAATTTTCCTTATCCAGAAACCTCAGTTGAGTGGTGTCTCTCTCTCTCTCTCTCTCTCTCTCTCTTAGACCCTGAACTTATTTCTAACACTATCATGGTCCTTCCCACCAAATCTGTGTGTTCTTTCACAGCGGGGGCCTGTCAGTTGAAGTGGGACATGGCTTGACTTCTGAGAGAGAGAAAGGAAGATAGTGTGTGTATGTGTGATATGTGTGTATATGTGTGTACACCATATAAATATGTATTTAAATATAGAGCTACATATGAGAGAAAACATGTAATATTTTTCTTACACCCCCCAATACCCTCCTGTTCTTGCCTCCAGTTTTGAGCCCATTTGCCCCTTACATAGCCCCCATCTCATATTCTCATATCATATATATGTTATATATATATATATATGTGTGTGTGTGTTTGTGTGTATGTTTTATTTTAAATCTAGGTTCTTTGATGGGGGAAAACATGGTATTTATTTGAGTCTGGTTTATTTCACTTAACATGAAGTTCTCCAGTACCATCCATTTTCCTACAAAATTTAATTTTTCGTCATGGCCAAACAAAACTCTGTTCTATATATATATTTTTTTCTTTATCCATTCACCTGTTGATGAGTATTGAAAGATCTCATGTCTTGGTTATTGTGAACAATGCTGCAATAAACACAGATGTACACGTATCTCTGTACGTCGACTTAGATTCCTTCAGGTACATAACCCAGAATGTTTCTTTGCTAGT
>CAJQZJ010032972.1:2762188-2776982 GCA_907164525.1 Lophiomys imhausi | reverse complement strand
GACTTAGATTCCTTCAGGTACATAACCCAGAATGTTTCTTTGCTAGTCTATCATTCTGTAATTCCATAGCTTTCCTCACTTAGTGTCCTTTCAGGAGAAGTAGTGGAAATGAGATCATCTACACTTGCATAGGGGTTACACCAAGAGTTGTATTGGGTCACAAGGTGGAATATCACCAGCTAGAAATATATATATATATAGTGGGTTTCCAGCTCAGGACTTGTCAAAACAAACAAACAAACAAACAAACAAACAAACAAACAAACAAACAAAAACCACCATTGACTTCAAGGGGATGCTAAACGTCTCAGTAACACAGAGTCCTCTCAGTGGAATTGCAAGTTTAGTTCATGAAAGTCCATCATCCACAAAAGACATTATAATCTCTTGTGTGGGTGGATGATTTTGTGTTCAAGGAGATTCTCTGAGCTAAAGACGACCTTAATGGCAACTGGGTGCTGTGTTTGGTTTTCCTTAAGCACTGCTTCCTGTTTATTACTGTTTGAATAAATGAGGAATGCTTTAAAACATGCAATGTCTTGCACAGGAAGCTGTCTGCTTATTTGTTATCTCTCTAAACTGTAGACTCAGAAAACCTTAAGCAAAGACCAAAAATGTCGTCTTTGAGAGTCCATCATGACTGGTAAATTCAGCCATGTAGGACATAGAGGCAGGAGGTTCACCACACATTCAAGGTAAACTTCGTTATATAGTGAATTCCAGACAAACCAGGACTATATTTCAAGACCTTGTCTCAAAAACAAACAAGCAAATGACAAAAGCATAAGAAGGAAAGAAGGGACGGAGGGAGGACGTTTTTCTTGATTTTGAGGAGGGCTACATCTGTACAAACTTGATTTTAGCCCATAAAACCCTTTAGACTCTGACATCCACAAAGTCACGTTAATAAGCTTGTGCTGTAGTGAAATGCCAAGTCTGTAATAATTACAGCACAATATCATTCTTTATCTGTTCTGTTTCTAGATAGTACAAATTATTTCCTTGGACTGATTTCTAGACACTCTATGTTCTTCATTGTTGTTCTGAGTGGTATTTTAACAATCAATCCTATTTCTCATACTTTACAGAAACATTGTTGTTTGTGAACTGATTTTTATATGCTGCAGCCTTACCAAATTCTTATTCTAATAACCTATAGATTAGTCTATCATCTACCGTTTGCAAATAATAACACTTTTACTTCTAGCTTTCGGATTCCTCTTTTTTGTCTTATTGGGTGGAACATGCTTGCTAGTGTGATATTCTGTAGTTGGAATGCCGCAGGTGTTGTTTTTGTTTTTTTCACCCCTGATTTTGTTGGAGATGATTTTAATTTGTCACTTGCTGGAGGGTTTTTGAAATATTCCTTTTTCTCTTTGTCCAGTGCTTTGAACAATAGCTCTGTCTCTTCTAGTTTAGTGTTTCTTTCTTTTAATCTGTCTTTTTTTTTTAGGTTTTTTTTTAAGACAGAGTTTCTCTGTGTAACAAGTCCCAGCTGTCCTGGAACTCACACTGTACACCAGACTGGCCTTGAACTCACAGAGATCCACCTGCCCCTGTCTCCCGAGTGCTGGGTTTTTATCTGTCTTTTAACTTGCTCACAGGCCCCTTAGATTCTTGCTTTATTTTACTAAAATATTTAATAAAATAAATGTTTTCATTTTCATTGAATTGTTCTAATTTCTCACTGTTAGCTTTTATGTTCTTTTGTTCATATTTTCAGTATTAAGCATATTTTATATATTTATGATCTGTAAGTTACAAATTTGTTTTTTGAAACAGGGTTTCTCTGTGTATCCCTAGCTGTCCTTGAACTCACAGAGATCTGCCTACCTCCCAAGTGCTAGAATTAGAGTGTGCGCCTCAAGTTACGATTTTACTGTTGGTTGTCACATAGAGGTTTCTACCCTTACATGCTTGTGTGTTTTGATTATGAGGTTATGTTCCTTGGAACACTGTAGTAATTTTCTTTTTCACTCTTGGTTTCTTTTAATTTTGATGCTGGGACCACACCTAACTAAGACTTTGTGCATACGAGGCAAGGGTTCTACCTTTGAGCTATATCCCCAGTCTAATTTTTTCAACCCCATGACTAAAAGTGGGTGGACCAAGCTATCACACCTTTATCAGTGGTGGTACAGTACCCACAAAGAACCAGAGAGGAGAGAACATTTGTACTTAAGGGGTGTCATTCTCAGAGGAAACCAGCCAAGAATCTTGAACACCACCTGGACCTAAGGTTTCTTCTCCTTACTGCATCAGAGCTGTGCAATTTTATCGCTGGACCACCATCTTGACGATGTTCCTAAACATCCGTCCTCATGACTATAAGAGCAGCTTTCCTTGGCATAGAGTCCCAGACAAATAGCAGGCTGTGTAGCATGTTTCCGGCTATAAGGTGACATAGTGTGGCCATATATAGCTAGCATTCAATCTGGCTTCCTCTTTCTCTCTGTAACTTCCAACAGGATATGACTCCTGAAAATGCAGGAGTCATCTCGCACCATGGGGGGAGAGTGAGAATGTCACAGGAATGCCATGCTGCCATAATTAGAACGTTGAACCAAATCCTGAAGCTGCTTTTCCCATGTTCTTACTTGGTAGCAAAAATAAACTGTGAGGTATTTAAACCGCTGTAGTCTGATTTTTGTTACTTCTTGTAGTTAAGCATAATCGTAATTATCTCCTGGTTCCAAGGGAAAAAAATCTGGGCTAGGTGTAGTGCATAACTTTAATCCCAGGACTCAAGAGGCAGAAGCAGGAGGATCTCTTTGAGTTTGAGCCCAGTCTGGTCTATATAGTGAGCTCCAGGACAGCCAGGACTACATAGAAATGTTGTCTCAAAAAGAAAAAAAATATCTGAATTACTACTCTGGCTCTAGGTAGACATGACACTCTGATCTACCTCTAAGATTACAACATTACATACTATTGTTCCACCCGGGTCTCTCAGTCTTCTATCCAGGATCCTGACGAAGCCCTGGAGGCTGATTTACCTGAAGACAAGCTAAGAAGATGGAAGGACTAAAAAGAGAGTATACTTAGAGCTCCCATAAGCCCCTCCCCTGACACACTTGTTTGAAGATTTTTAGTACTAAGGCTGCTGGCTTTTCTGAGTTCTGATTAAAAAAAAATGTCATGTTTCCTTTTTCTCCTTTTTTATTTCTTTTTCTTAAGCACGCTTTCTCTGACATTCTGTGCTTTCTTGTTTCTCTAAAGACCTAAGCCTCCCCTGCACCCCGTTCTGCAGATGGTTGCCTAATTTAAAAGGCATGACTCTCTTTCCATCTTCCTCCTCCTACAACTTGTTTGTCCTGGTTTTTTTTTCTTTAAAACTCTAATAAAATAGGGTCTTGAGTGTTGGGGTAGTGTTAAGCATTCTAAATGTTAATTAATTGGTCCTGCTTGCTGTCTGTTACTTACATTGACTCTGATTGGCTAAATAAAATGCCGAGGCCTGAGATTGGGCAAAGACAGAGAAAGGTGGGACTTTCTAAGATTAGAGCAGGAAGCCTGTGCTTCAGACAGAGAAAACAGCATTCCAGCCAGCAGCAGGAAGAAGGCATTCCAGCCAGGAGCAGCAGGAAGGAGGCACACACCATGGGTTAGAAAAAGGAACCTCATTCCACATGGCCTGGAACATCGGCATATCGTGGAGAATGGCAGTCCAAGGGGACGTATGTATATATGGGGTCATATTTGGGTAATAGAATTAAGAGCTAGCCTAGATGGGCCAGGAGTGCACAACTGAGGCCAAGGCTTGTTAAAATCCATGCGGTCTCTGTGTGTACTCATTTATAATGTCTGCTTAATGGCGGAATAAAGATTAAAGGCTGCCGAACAAATTAACAATAATATAAATACTGGATACATAGTTTAATTAGCCATATAATTTTTTAACAACTGGCGCCCAACACGGGGCAATTAGAATCCATGCTTACAGTGTGAGAATTCCTTGGTGAAAGCTGATTTCCTAGCCCAAGAGCAGGGAACCAGACTCAAATGCATTTCAAAGGTGCGGCTACCTTAACAAAAGCTGTTGCCTTGCAGCAAAGACTGAGAGCTAAGGCTTAGCTCTCCTTATGTACTAAAAAGCTGGCAGCCTTCTAAACAGAATTTGAGAGCTGAAATAACTGCCTAGATTAAAAATAGAGGAATTCATAATGCCTCAACACGTTTTTATTCCAATTGAGTTAGTTCCTCTTAGCATGCAAATGATTTTTACCCTGACAATTGTGGTTCTGTGTATCGTTTTTGAGAAAGTTCAGACTAGGATAGTCTTGAAGGAAAGAATTTACAGATGGAATGCTAAATTTACAATAATGATAATGAAGGAAAGAGGGAGGCCTTTCCTGATGAATAATAGAAAATTGATGGCAGCTGGAGCTAAGAGCTCCCTGGGTACTAGGTGCCTGTCAGGAGTTTCTGGTATTGGCCCACCAGTGAAATACTGTTGAAACTAGATTTCAAGGAATAACAAACACAGCTTTAATCACAGCATGGGATGGCATGGTTAGACATGCCAAGGCTTTTGCAATGTTGTTTCTTTGCTTGATTTTTATTTAGATGTCTTTGATTTTCCTATATCGGGAGGTAGAAAGGATATTTTTCTGGTTTGGCACTGCTAAAACAAGAGATTTTTGAAGATTTTGGACAGATTTCAAAATGTCACTGCAGTTCAAAGTTACTCTCAAGGTTAAAGTGTTACTAAAATCTGGGATTTAAGTGAAACCTTTGAGCAGGGTGGTACTGGCACACACCTTAATCCCTTAATCCCATCACACTAGAGGAAGAAACAGGCAGATCTCTGGACTCAAGACCACCCAGGTTTAAACAATGAAGACAGGGCAGAACCCTCCTGATAAGATAAGGTGGTTTACTAAAGACAGTCTGAATTCAAAAATGACACATTGTTTCCTTGATGTTAAGTTTAATAATGCCTTTACTGATTTAATGGATAAATACACATAATCTTAAATGTACATAAAGAGAAAAAAGTTACAAGCCAGTCTCCTTAGGTGTGGGGCTCCTACTAAGGGAGGCATTTTGCCTCTAAAAGAGATATGTTAATCTCTGGGCGTGAAGGTGCATGCCTTTAATTCCAGAACTTTGTAGGCAGAAGCAGGCTAATCTCTGTGAGTTCAAGGCTAGCCTGGTGTGCAAAGTGAGTCCAGGGCAATGATACACAGATAAATCCTGTCTCCAAAAAAAAAAAAAAGAAAAAAAGAGAGAGAAAGAGATATATTCTGTTAACCAATGTAAGAACCCAGAGTTAGGCTTGGGAACATGCAAACTGCATGCCTCCCACAGCCAACAGTTAAGAAAAGCTGATGTGCTATTTTACACTAATCTCCTTAACAATGGAGCTTCCATGGGATAATTGGAACTCAAACTAATACAAAAAATGATTTAATTAATGTTATTGTTTAATAAGGGTAATTCAATTATTTAAGTTTATACCTTGATCTCAAAACTTGGGAGAAGAGGGAAGAACAGGTTCCGTGTGTGTTCAAGGCCAATCTGAATCTACAGAGCAAATCAAGACAGCCCAAGCTACAAAGAGAAACCCTGTCTCAATAAGAATAGATATATCCACATAGAAATTAAATCTCCAAAGAAAGGAGAAAAGGAAAGAAAAAATATATAAATGCAAAACTTTGATCCCAAAACAAGGGAGACAAAGACAGAGACAGATTGGTTCCTTTTGAGTTTGAGGCCAACCTAATCTACAAAAAGCCAGAACAACACAGAATAAACCTGTTTTAATCAATAAATTTATGTCAACTGTAGAGAATATAAACTCCATACAGTCTTATGCTGTATTTTCAATTTAAAATAGATTATATATAGCATATATATGTAATACTATTATATCTCATGTTTTTATATTGCATGAATGGAGACTTGCAAATGTCTTTCTGCTGTTTAAAGAACAGAAAATATTCCTTAATTGATTTGTGCATCCTGCACATCCAAGGCATTTTGGTAATTGCAGAACTATATGTTACTTGTGAGAAATTATATATTTTCAGAACCGGACCAGATTCCAAAGAAGACAAGTAACCCAGATGATCCAGCCTCATAGACTGCCTCAATAGCTGTTTCTTCAAAAATCTGCATCAAGAACAACTTCAAACAGCTTGCTGAGATGGCCCAGCCTCAAGGACTGAACTTTGGTACAAAAGTCCAGCTTTGAACTAGAAATTGCTCAGAACATTCAAATTGCTGAGCACATAGAGACTGGACAATAAATGTTACAATTTACTTTCTTAACCATTTGTTTTTTATATTTTATTTGGGCCCCTAAACAGGTTTTCTGCCTCCCAATTCAGCAGGAAGCAGTTCTAAGAGAGCGATGTCCCATTCCCAAAAAATGGGGTGGATGATTTTTTTTGGTCATTTGATGTTACAAATGTTGTTTAAGGGTAATGATTACAAATTGTTATATGGTCTTGTTAAGCAAGGTATAGAAAGTTAGACTTGGATATCTCTTTTTCTTTTCTTTATCCTTCTTTCTCTCTTATATAGTGGGAAAAGACTTGAAAAGAAAAAGAGGGGGAATATATGTATATAATATAGAAATGATAAGATATAAGGATAGATTATTGAATCTGCTCTGAAACTTAAAATTATTGTTATTCTTTAAATAAGGTTATTTTTTGATACATTGGTATAAAGATAGATAGATGATAGATAGATTTATAAATAAAATAGTAGATGTCTTCAAAACCCTCAGAGACATACAGAAAATGGCATTTGAAGATGTTTTTATTATTATAAGAATTGTTTGACTTAAGAGAGTCAGTTCCTGGCAGCTCCCATTTGACTTGGAAGAAGACAATGAGCATCAAAAAAAAAATCTCCCATCAGGAGATAATTCCTCAAAAAGAAATCTCCCATCAGGAGATATTCCTACTGGGCAAAAATGCCCCTGCTCTCTCAACAGACTATATACAGTCCAAAGATGGACCAGAGCTTAAATGCAGGTAAGTCGATGTCCTGATTCTGCAGAGACAGAATGGGAAAATCCTTATTATTTCCTGCTGCACAATTTAGTCTGTGAAAAATGCTTGGCCAGAAGGCTGAAGATGATGCTCCAATGATATCAAGACATATTTGGGACTGTCTAGGCAACAAACTGTCATATTTCTTTTTGGAAGCTGCTCTCCTATGCTTCCTACTCACTCAAATAATAACTTTATCCCTTCTTATGTCTCTGATGGGGTTGAAGGCATAATAGTTATAAAATTTCAATTGAACTTGAGTTGTTTAGGATTTAAAAGGATATTTTCAAGTCTAAATAAAATCTTTAGCTTTATAAATATAGGATATGATAGAAATTATTTAGGTTCAGAACTTTAGACACACCAAGATAGATGATTTTTTTCCTTCTTCAAGATTGCCATCTTCAAGATGGTACAAATAGGCTAAGCATTATGTACATAACTTTTATATATGGTTTTCTTGATTGTTTCATATTTGTTCTTACTGTTTTTACTATATGAGTTAAAAAATTTAGCCTTTTTTTTTAGACAAAAGGAGGGAATTGTTGGGGTAGTGTTAAGCATTCTAAATGTTAATTAATTGGTCCTGCTTGCTGTCTGTTACTTACATTGACTCTGATTGGCTAAATAAAATGCCGAGGCCTGAGATTGGGCAAAGACAGAGAAAGGTGGGACTTCCTAAGATTAGAGCAGGAAGCCTGTGCTTCAGACAGAGAAAACAGCATTCCAGCCAGGAGCAGCAGGAAGGAGGCACACACTATGGGTTAGAAAAAGGAACCTCATTCCACGTGGCCTGGAACATCGGCATATCGTGGAGAATGGCAGTCCAAGGGGACGTATGTATATATGGGGTCATATTTGGGTAATAGAATTAAGAGCTAGCCTAGATGGGCCAGGAATGCACAACTGAGGCCAAGGCTTGTTAAAATCCATGCGGTCTCTGTGTGTACTCATTTATAATGTCTGCTTAATGGCGGAATAAAGATTAAAGGCTGCCGAACAAATTAACAATAATATAAATACTGGATACATAGTTTAATTAGCCATATAATTTTTTAACACTTGAGAGATGGCTCAGCTGCTAAGAGCACTTATCATTATTGGTTCCTCACACCTATATCAGGGTTCACAGACTCCTATAACTCTAGTTCTAAGGGATACAATGCCTTCTTCTGGTCTCTAAGACCAGATCTGCATGTATGTGGTATACATAAAACACAGAGGCACACATATACACAAACAATACATTTTTGCTAGTCATGGTCACGAGCATGGTGATGCAAGTCTTTAATCTCACTATGCAGCTCTGGCTGGCCTGAAACTTAATATATAGCCTGGTTTTGAACTTACAGAAACCCACCTGCCTCTGTGTCCCACGTGCTGGGATTAAAGGCTGCGCCACCACACCAGGCAATAGCATTATAACTAGAGTTTATTCATTACAGCAGCAAGAATGTTTTGACTCCTTGGATCTAAATACCACTCTTCTCTACTAATGTACTAACAATTGGTAAGAGGCATAAAATGTTACGCCCCTACTTTTTCATGACAGAATTTCTCTGTGTAGCCCTGGCTGTCCTGGAGTTCTTTGTCCTGCCTCTGTGACCTGAGTGCTTTTAGAGACATGTGCCACCACTGCCCAGCTGGTGTGTGGTTTTTGAATCCCAGGATTTATGATATTGAGCATGCCAATAATTAGCCTGAGAAGGGCCAAGTAGTGCAGCAGATTATGGCAGGAACTTGAATCGATTCTTAGTGAAAAAAATCTTTCCCTAATAGGCTTAACCAAAGGGGAATTTATTTGCTCAGCAAAGTGGAAGATTCATGGGGTTGATTTGACAATTTTAGTCAAAAAGAAATCTGGGGAGACCATCTATTATATACAAGGAAGAAAAGTGTGAGCAGGAAAACAAAAGGACCAAGAGTGTGGTGGGAATTTAAGCAGGTGTGTATTCAATATCATTCAAGTTGTAGTGTGCTGGTTACTTTCCCTCTACTTCTGGCAGCGGAACCCCTCTTTATGATAATGACAAAGACCACATGTAGTGACAGAAACAACAATTATAGACAAAGTGATAGACGGTTTAGCTGGCAGCCAGGGGGGGATGGACTTCCTGGAGAGAAGTTCTGCAAATGATTTATATCATAGATGAAAGAGAAATATCTTAGTTTTTCTTTTTTTTTGGGGGGGGGAGGGAACAGGGTCTCACTATGTAGCCTTAGAAAAACTGCAACTCCTAATGCAGAGCAGGCTGGCCTCAAACTCATAGAGATCTGCCTGCCTCTGCTTCCTGAGTGCTAGGATCAAAGGTATGCATCATTATAATAATACATTATACAATATAACATTTTATTGTTATTATTTTGATAAAAGAGTAATATCAAAAAGAAAATATAGAGGCTGGAGAGGATGCCTCAGAAGTTAAGAGCACTTGTTCTTTTTTTTTTTTTTTTTTTGGTTTTTCGAGACAGGGTTTCTCTGAATATCTCTGGCTGTCCTGGACTCGCTTTGTAGACCAGGCTGGCCTCGAACTCACAAAGATCCGCCCGCCTCTGCCTCCCAAGTGCTGGGATTAAAGGCGTGCACCACCACCGCCCGGCAAGAGCACTTGTTCTTGCAGAGGATGAGTTCTGTCCAGCACGTATCAAGTGACTCACAACTACCTGAAACCCAGCTCAGGTGATCTGATGCCCTCTTCTTCTTTCCATGGACACACACACACACAAGCACTCATGCATGCACTCTCTCTCTCTTCCCCCCCAATACAACTGCATTGAATAAACCTGTTGAGCATCATAGTGCTATATATGCTCAGAATACTCACATTAGCTTACAGTTTGGCAAAGTTATCTAAAAATGTAATATCATGAGGAAAATATTATTTAGGTCAGTCTTGTCAATTTATCTTTTTTGTGAGGCAGGGTTTCGAGACAGGGTTTCTCTATAGCATTAGCTATCCTGGAACTCACTCTATGGACCAGGATGGCCTTAAACTTAGAGATCCACCTGCCTCTGCCTCCTGAGTGCTGGGATGAAAGGTATATGAAGCCGAACCTTTTTAAATTATCCAATATGTATTTATTAACTATAAATGTTTATAACAAATATAAACACCTTACTACTAGCCCTATGAATGACTACAACCCCTGTTACATAACCACTAAGCCTATTGATAACTATAACAACTATTTTCATAACCTTTTAGGAGGATACAATCTCTGGGGCAGGTCCTCAGTCATCAGGAACATAGTCTCTGGGTTAGATCCTTTAAAGCACTTAGTTAACAGTCTTTCTTCAGGAATATCTTAGACAAAGGGTAAATTGGCTATGGCAGCTTCACCTTAAATAAGGCTTGAGGCTTCTTTCTCTCTGAGAGACCTCAGCCAGCTGTTTGTAGGCCAACTTACTCAATTTGTATCAGTAACTCTGCCGTTCTGCCTCAGTCTTTAAAGCTGGCCACAGTTCCATTCAGGCCACTGTTTGGACGGGTCAAACCCCTCTAAGCAAAAGTTGAGCCACAGGGTTTAGTCCTTGATCTTTTGCTGTCTTGCTGAGGCTTTCTCTGTTCACTGGTTTCTTTCTGCCTCAGGAAGACCAGGCTGTCAGTCCACCCGCACTTTCTCCATCAGATGATACAGACTACTCATTGTTTCTAGCGTAAAAACTCTCTAGCATGGGAGCCCTTTAGCATGAGAGATAAAAGGGAGGGGTTTCTGAAGCCCCATCCTAGCTAAGGATTGATTGGCAGTTGATGGCTGCTGATAGAGGGTAAGTCACTTTTCTTTGGGGATGGAGCTGTGGGATAGGTTGCCCACACCCCTGTGGATGGTCTCACACCCATTACTACATTCAGTACTAATTGGACCCAGGAAGCTATTAATAATGATAACAATAATAATGATTACAATAAAAGAAACATGGAGCCTAGAAGAAGATGTGTCAGTGGGCTTTAGGGGGAATTAGAGGTAGATAGTAGGGTGGGATGGATAAGAACAAAATAAATTATATACATGTACCAATTTTCAAAGAATAAATAAAAATATTATTAAATTGTATTTAGTTTTTTTTTTTTTTTTTTCCGAGACAAGGTTTCTCTGTGTAGCCCTGGCTGTCCTGGACTCACTTTGTAGACCGGGCTGGCCTTGAACTCTCAAAGATCCGCCTGCCTCTGCCTACCAAGTGCTGGGATTAAAGGCGTGCGCCACCACCGCCCGGCTATGTATTTAGTTTTAAATGCTGTAGGTTTGAGAGTGATTATTGGTATCTCCAACCCGCTTTCTCCTGAACTTTGATCAAAATAAACAAAAATAATGAGTCATGTTCTTGCATATTCTTATGATCTTACTAGTTATTTCGCCGACACCACTGCTGGCCTGTAGAAAACCCGGAAACCCCAAATGGGGAAATGGTGGTGTTTTGTTTTGTCTTTTAAATTTTCCAAAAATTCTGCTGGCCTGGGTAAGATTGGATCAACTGAGCCCACTGTTCTTAGGTGGATAATGGGAGGAGGGTCACTAGGGGTCAGGTTTCAGACTTTCTGGGTCCCAGGGTCTCAAAGATAGCACCCAAGATCTTATCTCCCAGCTATTAGAGCCTCTCACAGCTCCATCTGGGGTTTACCTCCACAGCTTAGCAAGCCCTGCAACTGCAGTCTTTCTCAATAACTGACAAGGAACATCTGGGGGTGATGCAGATGTACTCTGCCAGCTCACATATATGTCTCTGAAGAAGTCAATGTTAGTAGGAAAGGAGGGGGCAGTTGGATTGATTGGGTCACTCGCCCACTCTTGTAAAGACTGGCTTATGGTCCCGGGGAGAGTTCAAGTTCAACTGGGATGTGTAACTTGGGTTCCTCATAGGAAAGAAGACTTCTTTTGTAAGGTGAGGGGGACCAAATTGTTTAAAAAATTAAAAAGGAGTTGTCTATTATAAATTCACTTAGAATCTCATTCTAATACTGGCTAGTGTAGTCTCTGACCGGTTGTGTCATTCAATACAAGACACTGATGATCATAGTTTCTGAAGAAGTGGTGCCATTACAGGCTTGCTCTTTATGCTTCATAAATATGAGCTTAAAAATACAATAGCTGCCAGGGCGTGGTGGCGCACACCCTTAATCCCAGCACTCAGGAGTCAGAGGCAGGTGGATCTCTATGAGTTTGAGGCCAGCCTGGCCTACAGAGTGAGCTCCAGTATAGCCAGGAATACACAGAGAAACCCTGTCTCCAACCTCCTCCCAAAACAAACAAACAAAAATTAGCTGTAGGGCTGAGGATGTAGCTCAGTGGTAGAAAACATTGGCCTACCAAGTGCAAGACCCTGGGTTCAATCCCCAGCACTGACAAAGAAGAAAGAAACCTTCTGGGAGCTTGGAGACAGCGGTGGCTAACTGTGGAAAAATAATCTGAAGATAGGAGATTTGTCCCCGTTGGCTTGTAGTGCCAGCTTGTTCTGAAGTATCCCTCATCTAAATGTTCTTCATTATCAGAATCTTCTAACCCAATTTGTGAACATGTTTTGCTCACTAGAAAATAAATTATAAAATAGGTATTAGACTTATATTTTACTCACAATGACATTGTATTCATAGTCAGCGTTTTCTGAAAAGTTTTTTCAAAGTGTGCAAATCATATGGAATTTGAGCTGGGGATTAGTGAGGTTTTTTAAGTTTTTTAGTGAATCAGATGTGATCTGCCTGTTCCTGCACTTAGTCAACATATAGGAACCTAAAAAGTCCCATAAAAGACACATCTAAAAAGCCTTCAGTAGCCGGGCGGTGGTGGCGCACGCCTTTAATCCCAGCACTCGGGAGGCAGAGGCAGGTGGATCTTTGTGAGTTCGAGGCCAGCCTGGTCTACAAAGTGAGTCCAGGACAGCCAGGGCTACACAGAGAAACCCTGTCTCGAAAAAACCAAAAAAAAAAAAAAAAAAAAAAGCCTTCAATGATGTCCCTTACCTGGATCTCCACCCGGTAATCACGGAGCTGGCTTCTTGCATGCTCTTAGGAACAAGTCTGCTCCAACCCCTGTCTCATCAGTTTCCTGAATATATTTCCAAGAGGCACTGGGCCCATCATTTTACCACTTTAGTGAAACAACAGACCCCAGTCCCATCCCAGTCCCATCCTATTTGAATTTTTCCAGAATGTCTGTTGAGAGCAGGCTGTGCTCTAAGTCACTCCACATTGTGAAAAGCTGTTTTTTTGTTTTTGTTTTTTTTTTTGTTTTTTTAAATCATACTGTTCATTGCTCTAGAAGCTCCATTTTAAGCTGAACCATCTATCACATACTAAACATCCATTGCGGACTGGCACAAGATTTATTCCCAGAAATTGGAAGAGAGCCACCCTTTAGGGTTTTTAAAAAAAAGTATTTATTTTCATTTGATATGCATTGGTGTCTTTGCCTGCACGTATGTCTGTGTGAGGGTGTCAGATCTTAGAGTTACAGCAGTTGTGAGCTGCCGTATGCGGGCTGGGAATTGAACCTGGGTCCTTTGGAAGAACAGTCAGTGCTCTTAACTGCTGAATCATCTCTCCAGCCCCTGACTTTTAGGTTTAATGGAAGTAAATTGTGACTGTAGGGACACAGGGGCATATCAGGAGAATCAGGCCCCAGAACTCATTAGGCACACCAGACCAAGGAAAGCCTGTAATTCCAGGTGGCCTCAAGCTTACTGAGCAGCCAAGCATGGCCTTGGACTTCTGATCTTCCTCTTGGTGAGATGATAGATGTATGCCATCACATCCAGTTTATGTAATTCTGGGAACTGAACTCAGGGCTTCACTGATGCTAGACAAACAGCATACCAACTGAGCTATCTCCCCAGCCCTCTTCAGACTTTTTTGACTAATTAATACAGGGATTGAAGCCTAGACCTTATGTATGCTAAGGAAGGGTTCTACTCCTTACTGCTTATAACCTCTCTTTCCCCATCATCCTCAGTTTCGGAATCCCCAAGCCTCAAGTCACAAACATCACACACCCACATATGCTTGTTTATTAATTCAAATATGTGACTAGAAGAGAGGGCGTGCCAACTGTTCAGCCTGTCTCTCTATCAAGATTTAGGCTCACAAGATCCTGCTTCTCAGAATAACACCATGAAGACTTTGAAAACGATTAATCATGTGTTTGATTGTTGGAACAAGGAACATAATGGCTATATGAATGTTGACCGTAGGTTTGTATGTTCTCATTCCTACAGTATTAGAGCCTACATTCTTTATTTCTGTGTTGTATACTTGTATTATTCAGCTTCTGTTCATAATGGAAGTTTTGTTTCTTGTACTCACATCCATTAGATGGGAAAATGAACACTGTGTTCTGCAAACGTTACAGTCTGTAATCCTTCACACTTTAAAAAAAATTAGAAATTGTCAATATGTTTTAAGTAACTTTCCAACTGAAGCCAAACATATGCTATGTACTTACTCTCATCCAGTGTTGGATATTGGTGATTAAAAGTTCAGAATTTATTTTTCTTTCTTATAAAAAAATTCCTTAGAAATCAGTGGCAATTCTGAATTTGGGGATCCTCCAAGAAATATTCCTCAGAAAGAGGAATTCAGTCCAAATTAGTCAGTGCGCCCTTCTCCGGCTGAGTCACACACCAGTTTGAGTTTTTTGGCTTTTTTTTTTTTTGTTTTTTTGTTTTTTCGAGACAGGGTTTCTCTGTGTAGCTCTGGCTGTCCTGGACTCGCTTTGTAGACCAGGCTGGCCTCGAACTGACAGAGATCCGCCTGCCTCTGCCTCCCGAGTGCTGGGATTAAAGGCGTGCGCCACCACCG
>CAJQZJ010032972.1:2739703-2757188 GCA_907164525.1 Lophiomys imhausi | reverse complement strand
AGACAGGGTTTCTCTGAATATCTCTGGCTGTCCTGGACTCGCTTTGTAGACCAGGCTGGCCTCGAACTCACAAAGATCCGCCTGCCTCTGCCTCCCAAGTGCTGGGATTAAAGGCGTGCGCCACCACCGCCCGGCTTAAAACTGTTTTTTAAACTGTGTGTGTGTGTGTGTCAGGGAGGGAGAGCATACATATGTAGATATCAGAAGACAGGTTAGTCAGTTCTCTCTTTCCACCATGAGGTCCTGGGAATTAAAATCAGGTTGTCAGGCCTGATGGCAAGTACCCTTACCCAATGAGTCATTGGCCCTAAAGGACTTTTATTTTAAATTTATTGTTTGTTTTATCAAGACAGGGCCTCTCTGTGTAGCCCTGGCTGTCTTTGAACTCACTCTGTAGACCAGGCTGGTCTCAAACTCAGAGATCTGCCTGCCTCTGCCTCCTGAATGGTGGGATTAAAGGGATGGACCAACACCACCTGACTAGGACATATACTTTTGAAAACATTCATAATCAAATTTTGTTCTTCTTAGAATGCCTTTTGTGGGGCTGTGAAGGTGGCTTAATGGTTAAGAGCACTGGCTACTCTTTCAGAGGGCCTAGGTTCCATTTTCAGCACCCACATGACAGTTCATAACTGTCTGTAACTCCAATATCAGAGCACTGGGTGCTGGTACACTCTCTGTCCTCCTTAGGGCCCAGGTTCGCACATACATAGACATACATGCAGGTAAAACACTCACACACATAAAAATGAAAAAAAATGCCTCTCGATGCCTATTCCACTTGTTTTGTCGACTTAAATCACACATATTTTGATATATCTAGTGCACAAAAAGAGCCATGTCTGTTTAGTTATTTAAATAAATGGAATGCTTTTATATGACCTCAATTTAAATATGGTTACAGGGTAAAATATATTTCAATCTTTGAGATGTCTGAACACACATAATTTGCTTAGTTTGTATCCATTGTTTTGTGCAATTTGGAGTGTTGGTGGGCAAGGTTTCACACAGCCTAGGTTAGCACCTGAGCACACTGTAAAGTGTGATGGCTAAAAGAAACTCCATTTTATGCTAAACATCCATCTTGGTATCCACTAGCCATTTGTCTCTGACTCCAGTCCCTAGAAGATAAAATACAAGTAACCCTATCCAAGAATATACAGCTGTGACCATCTACTTGTTAAGATATGACTAACTCTTTTTTTGCTTCTGTAATTTGCTTATGCAGATTCATTGATTTAAACAGCAAATATGATCACTAGTGTGATATTGGACAGTACAGGTTGAGGTCAAACCTAATAATAGCTCATTGATGCTACTAAAATATACCTGTTTTAAAGTATAGGTGACTTCTTATATTCTGGTTTGTGGATGAAGAAAGTATTGCAGAAGTTGGGGGAAGAAAACTTGCAATAAAAGAAACAATTACATAATTCTTATTAAAATCTGTCCTGTTGAGGGGCTTAGTGGCACATGCCTTTAATTCCAGCGGATCCCAGCAGATCCCAGCAGAGACAGGTATCTCTGTTAGTTCCAGGCCAGTGTGGCCTACAAAGAGAGGTTCAGGACAGCTAGAGCTGTTACACAGAGAAATCCTGTCTCGAAAAACAAACAAACAAACAAACAAACAAACAAACAAAAAAACAAAACAAAACAAAAGAAAAAGCTAAAGTCTTTATTGGGGCTGGAGAGATAGCTCAGTGGTTAAGAGCACCGGCTACTCTTCCAGAGGACCAGGGTTCAATTCCCAGCACCCACATGGCAGCTCACAACTCTCTGTAACTCCAGTTTCAGTGGATCTGACACAGTCAAAACACAAATGTACATGAAATAGAAAAATAATTTAAAAACTAACATTAAAAAAGTCTGTCCCGTTGGGACTGGAGAGATGGCTCAACGGTAAAGAACAATGGCTGCTCCCCAAGAGGACTCCAGTTCAATCCCAGCACCACATGGCGGCTCACAACTGTCTGCAACTCCAGTTCTAGGGATTCTGACTCCCTCATACATACATTCAGGCAAAACACCAAAAATAAATTACATATATTAAAAAAAAATCATTCCTGTTTGATTCAACTGTTTCTTATCAGATTCTGAATATCAAGACATTGCCCAGCCAGGAGAACCAAAGACAGCACAAATCTAAAGAGAGCTATAAAAACCTTAAGTTATGCCCCCCCCTTTTTTTCTTAAAGACAGGGTCTTGCTATGTAGCCTAAGATGGCCTTAAGCTCTTGATCCCTCTGGGTCTGACTTGACTCCCAAATGCTTGGGTTCAAGGTATCTGCTACCATTCCTTACTATAAACTTATCTTTTTAACATCTAAAATATTCCCAATTGACATGTCAGAGAAAAAAGTAGAAATAATTTGAATATTATTCCTAAAGTTAAGGGGAAGTGTCTATAATATGTACCTAGAACATGAATTCTATCAACTGGCATATGAGTGAGCAGTTCTGAGGTCAATTTCATTGTTTGCAGATTTATCACAAATTTTTCCCACTGGTGAGACAGTCTCAGTATGTAGTAGAGGCTGATTTAAACCCTGGATCCTTTTGTTTCTGACTCGAGTGCTGGCATCATAGGCACTCACTGCCACGGACCAGCTTATTTTTTTTTTTATTCCTTGTGGTGCTTAGGATGGAACTCAAGGTCTCATATACTGTAGTCAAAAACTCTACTATTGAGTTATATCTTCATCCTGATTAGTTTTTTGTTTTGTGGTTTGCTTGTTTGGTTTTTGAGAGAGGGTTTTACTTTGTAGCCCTGGATGTCTTGAACTCACAATGTAAACCAAATTGTTTGTCACGACCCTTTGAGGGTCAAATGACCCTTTCACAGGGATGGACTACCAGATATCCTGTATATCAGATATTTACATTATGATTCATAACAGTAGCAAAATTACAGTTATGAAGTAGTAACAAAAGTAATTTTATGGCTGGGGGTCACCACAACATGAGGAACTGTATTAAGGGGTCATAGTTAGGAAAGTTGAGAATCACTGGCGTAGACCAACTAGGCTAGTCTTGAACTCAGAGGTGCTTGCCTTTGCTTCCTGAGTCCTGGGATTAAGGGTATGCACCACCATCCCCAGCCACAGACTTAAAAAAAAAAATCAGACAACAGAATCCAAATACTGTGGAGGAAGCTGAAGCCCCCAAATAGATGTGCACAACTCGAAAGCATATACCACTGTGGTCTCACATCTGACTGCACTTGGAGTCCATATTGACTCAGGCACTTCCTGTGTGGTGCATTCTTCCTGAACCGTGACTCTCCACCATAACTAACCAAAGTCTGGGTGATTAAACAGGACAAGTTACAATACAAACTAACAGAAGGGTCCCAGAAACAGAATGCTTTGGATTCAACAATATTTTTCAGAAATAAGTAGATTGTTTCTGAATAGCTAGATTTTGTGTAAAACATGCGGCCTTGCCCTAAAATATCTCTACAGCTCCAGTCTTCTGGAAATGGGACTCACAATAAAGTATGCATGAAGGCTTATTTAATTTTTACAGGAGTTCAGGCATAAAATAAGAGTTTTGTATATTCAGTGAAATAGCAACAATGTTGAAAATTGAGTTTGGGTATGAAAAATCCCTCAATATGTAGCCCCACTTCAAATCATGTAGGGATCAGAAGATGGTGATACTCTTCAACAAAATGTTATGTGGATTCAAACAGTTATTAACCTATGAGCAATATTTCAGCTTGTTGTAGATAAGTCATTTAGACAACAACAGTAGGTTCTTTGATGAAATCATAGTGGTATATGCTTTTAATTCCAGCACTCAGGTGGCAGAGGTTGGCAGATCTTTGAGTTTGAAGCCAGTCTGGTCTACAGATCGAATTCCAGGACAGACAGAGCTACACAGAGAAACCATGTCTCAAAAAACCTAAATAAATAAATAAAGAAAAGAATGCTAGCTAGCTCATCACTATATTCTGAAGAGATTCAAGAGAATATAATAGTAAATCAAAATTATATATTATTTGAACTACATGAGATAAATTACACAGTGCTTGGTAGCCAAGAATGCTAAGAAAGTCAGGAGTAATTCCTTCTTGAAGGCCATGACTGTCTGAAATCTCTTATGCATTACAGGCTTAGGCTTTTGACTTTTCCAGGCCTCTAATTAGACTGGCTATTGTTAAGGACTGAAGGCAGCAAACAAGAATTTCCATTGATGCAACACCCTGGGGATACAGCAGCAATACTAGACTTATGGGCCTAGGGCAGACCTGGGCAAACTGATAATTTAAGTCCTTCATAGCACAGACTCAAATGTTGCTTAAAATTTTAAATCTCATTGTTGACCTGTGTAAACAATAAGACATTTTAGGTGATAAGGGTACTTACTAGAAAGCTAGGAGCTGGCTTTTGCCTTCTCACTTGTTTTGTTTTCATTTTGTGTGTATGTGCTCAGAGTTGGCCTCAAACTTGAGATCATACCTCAGTCTCCCAAATAAAAGGATTACAGGAGTGCACCATAGTGTCTGAATTTGGTCTCTGGTTTTCAAATCTTACAATCAAAATCAAGTTGATACAGTATATACTGAGATATATAAGCATGCATATATATGTACATATATATGTATATTTATATATTAATTCACATGCAATAATAACAACCACCACTTAAATGCCAGTCCATGTGCCAACGACTGGAAGGGTCTTTTGATAAATTCTGACACAAACTCTCTACCAGAGGCATTATTATTACTCTGTCCATTCTACAATTAAGCTGCTTCAGAAAAGTTTAAAACAAAACAAAAACCTTGCTCTAGAATCCAGTTAAGAACATGGCTCTTCATCGAAGAATCTCCAGTGGGAGATGATGGAATTAGTCGCAAGCCTATCTCTTGGTAGGAAAAGCCCCTTGCCCCAACTGTAGACAGAATGCTGTCCAAAAAAGACAAAACCTGGAAGCAGGTAAGTCGACAGCCTAGCTCTGCCAAGACAGGGTAGGTAAGTCCTTCATAACCCCTGCTCTACAATCAATGTCTGTCAGAGAAACGGGGCCAAATGACTGAAGATGGATGCTGTAATGTATGGGAACTGTCCAGGCAGCCACTGGTATGTCATTTCTTAGTTTTGGAAGCTGCAGGCCCTGTACTTCCTATAAAATCAGATATATTTTTCCCTCTTAGGTCTCTGAGGTGGTTGAAGAACAGATAGCTAGAGTCTCATAATTAAATTTTGAGTTGTTTAGGAGTCAAGAGAGTGTTATAGATCTAAGAAGATGCTTTTAAAATTGTGTTGCAAGTTAGTATGAATGTTGAGTTAGATATAGAACTTTAAACTCATGGAGATGGTTAGATAGTAGAATGTTAAAGTCAGGTACCAAATACATATGGACTGGACATTGGGAATGTATGCTAAGCCACATAACCCTCACAACTGTGGCCTAATTATCTCTGTTGTTTTGTATTGTATCTATTATCATAAGAGAAAGAGCCATTTGTTGGACTGAAAGGGGAAACTGTAGGGGAAAATAAGATATACCTTAAACTTAAAAAAAAGGGAAGAGGATGGGGGGTTGAGGGTGGGAGGGTGGGACTGGAGGGGGAATAGGGAGGGGACTGCGATTGAGATGTAACTTGAAGAAATAAAAAATAAAGGAAAAAAAATAAAAAAAAGAACATGGCTCTTAGCCAGTGGTGGCTCATGCCTTTTATCCCAGAACTTGGGAGGCAGAGACAGGGGGATCTCTAAGTTCGAGGCCAGCCTGGTCTACAGAGTGGGTTCCAGGACAGCCAGGGCTGCACAGAGAAACCCTGTCTCAAAAGACCAAAAACAAAAAGCAAAACAAAAACAAATGAACCTGGCTGTCTAGGATGGGAACCCAGCCAGTCTGAGTGCAGAGCCAGGGCTATCTGTGAATGAAAACGACGTAATGACTGTGTCTGTTACTGATGGATGTGTACACCTAATTTAGAGTTGCTTATCATGATCGTAATTCATTCTCTAACTTCTACCAACTAATTCTGGTAAGTGGTGAAGAGATTACAGATTTATCATTTTAATTTGTATAGAAAATTTTAATTCCCTTCCATAGTGAATTACAACTAGAATATTTTGGTTTACTATAATTTTTAAAGGTATTTTCTATTTTGTATGAGAATTGCATTTTCATTTGGTCTATAATCCATAGTTTGAAACTCAGGGCTTTGAAAACTGAAAATGTTTTAACAAGTATGTAGAACATTTGTAGAAGTTCCAGTAAACCTATAGTTGAATGTAAACATAATTTGTTAAATTCACCTTTTATGTGAAAATATAAAACAGCCGGGTATGGTTGTGAGTTTGAGGTCAGCATGGCATATTTAAATGTATAAGTACTACCTTGTTTTAGTTGTTTGTATGAGACAAGGTCTTTCTATATAGCCTTGGTTGTCCTGGAATTATGTAGACCAAGTTGGCCTTGAACTCACAGAGAGATCTTCCTGCTGCTGCCTCCTGAGTTCTAGGATTAAGGCGTGCACCACCACACTCACCTTCCTGTTTTATCTTAAAGAAAAACAATTAAAAAATTAATTTCCCAATTCTACATTTCCATCTTTAAAAAATTTTTTTTGGTCCTGGGCATTCAACCCAAGGGCCCAACACACTTCCAGTGAGCTATATTTCTAGCACTCCATAATTTGAGTGAAATAAAAATATGTTGGCAACTACCCACTTCACCAGAAGGAAATTTCCCTGGTAAATAAACTACAATTAATTCATCCTTCTTTCTTGGTCTTTGATTCTAAAACTACTTACTATAAGAAGGATAAAGAGTCAGGAGTACCACCTTTTAACCCCAGGATTAGGGAGGCAGGGGCAGCCAGATCTATGTGAGTTTGAGGGTGATTACATAGAAAGTTCCAGGCCAGCTAGAGTTCCCTAGTGAGACCTGGTCTCACTACATAATAATAAATAAAAATACAATTTACATACATTTCAAAAAGCTAAAGATAACCTAGACTTTTAAACTTATTTTTATTTATTCATTCATGTGTGTTTTGCCTGAATGTAGGATTGTGTACCATGTGTACCACGTGGATGTGTGGTGTCTATGGAGGTGTCAGAAAAGGGCATCAGGTCCCCCAGTACTGGAGTTAAGGATGGTCATGAATCACCATGTGGGTCCTGGGAATCCAACCTGGATCCTCTGGAAGAGCCCCCAGTGCTCTTAACTGCTGAGCCATCTCTCCAGCCCTAACCTTAGGCTTTTCAGATTTCAGCTTTTTAACTCCTGTACTTGAACTTTTCTTGCAGGATAATTTTTGCATTTCAAATTTGTATGGGGCATCTGATTCAAACAGAAAGGATTTTAAGCAGAACTTGTGCACTGTTTCTCTTACTTCGCTTTACTTTCCCTGTGCGTTTGTTTTTTGGCCTAGGACATTTCTTTATCTGTCCCCAGATCTGCAAGTCCTTCTTTGATACATCTTCAGTACACTTTGGCTTTATCTGAACTTTAAAATTTTTCTCGTTTTTCACTTTTGTCACTGTATGCCAGCGGCCACACACACACACACACACACACACACACACACACACACACACACCAAACTCTGTACAGTGTGCAGAAATCGCATGGAATTGGGATTATAAAATGACAAGCAATGCAAAGTATAAAGGAGAAAATAACGTATGTTAAAGGCACAGTCAGTGGAGAATACACATCTTTCTAGGGGAAGAAATGACTTTGAGGGAAAACAAACAAACAAACAAACAAAAAAAAAAAAAAACAGGCCAGAAGAGGGAACCACCCACAGCTAGGGAATGAAGAGGCCGGTTTAGGACTGAGGGGCAGAGACAGCTGTTAGGCAACTGTCCAAGGCGTGAAGTAACAGGGCACGTAGGACACCATAGGTCTCTCGCCTGAAAGAAATATTGTGGAAATATTGTCATGTACCTTTATTTACCAAGGACCGTTCATTCAAGTGGCTGGCCACTGAAAACCGTTCGGGGGTGGGGTAGGGTGTGCTCTACTGGAACTGGACAACAAAGATGAGGACACAGTTCCTCCTGCCCTTAGGACTTTCGCTAACAGAAGCACGGAAAGCATTAAAGCGGTCCTCAGGCTTCCACGGGGGAAGTGAGTTGTGGGCTGGGAACCAACAGAATTGTGATGCCGTCTCCTATTCTGGAAGATGAATGACAGCGAAGTGGGTCATGCAGAATAGCGAGAATAGGGGTTTCAGATGAAGATGGAGAACCCGTAGCTGCCGCAGGGACTTGGAAATGTAAGTCTGCAGCAAAGGGTCCGGTGTGCAAATGACCGATGCCACACGCGGGTCCGTGCGGCTCTTCTCGTTGGCTAAATGACACTCAATTAGCTAACCGCTGTCCTCCGATATTCAGTTAGTGGCGCAGAGTCCACGCACTCTGGTAACATTTTGCACACGCATTTAGGGCCGTGTGGGGTGGGTGTACGGAGATTCTCGAGGTGAACCTCATTTTTTTTTTAAAGGCTAAGAAAAACATTCAAATTAGCGGGAAGGCGGTTAACACCCACAGTCCCGACTCTGCCGAACGCGCCGCCGCTCGCCAGATCCCCACCCCCACCCCGGTACGTCGCCTACCGCCCAACAGCGCTAACTGCCGCGGGGCCGCAACCGCTACACTGCCGCGCGCAGCGGGCGTTGCGCCGTCCGGACGGTGGAGCCCGGCCGCGGTCCAGGCTGGATTTTGACGGAACATCTCCTTCAGCCAATTGGAAGCCAGATCGCCTCTCCCCTCTGCCAATAGGAAGAGAAGGTTCGGCTAGGGAGGCGGGAACACCTGGGCTGAGGAGTCGATCCCGCCCGGCGGCTGTCGAGGCGGGGTGGAGGCTCCGCCTGGGCGGCGGGGACGGATTAGGGAGGAGGGAAGACCGGAAGCTACGGCTGGGGCCCCATCCCTACTTTCGCGTTCCCCCGGGGCTGGGAGCCGCGAAGCTGGCGGAGGGAGAGGCTGGAGGCCCGCTGGAAGATAAAGGGAAGCGTCCCCTCAGCCCGCGCTCCCTCCTCAGTCACGGGCTCCTGGAGCGCGCCGCGGAGGACGCCGGGGCCGCTCAGACCCGCGCTGAGGAGGCACAGCCCGCGGCTGGGACCGATCGGCGACATCTGAGGCCCGGATCCCACGCCGTCTCCACCGCCGCCATGTCCTCCACCTCTTCCTCCCCGAAGGAGGAGGCGTACGAGGAGGACCGGGAGTTCGAGAGCCAGGCCAAGCGTCTCAAGACCGAGGAGGGAGAGATCGTCTACTCGGCCGAGGAAAGCGAGAGTCGCCGGGAAGCGACGCCTCGGGCGGGGAGCGATAGCGACGGCGGCGGCGGCGGCGAAGGAGGCGGCGGCGGCGGCGAAGGGGATGGCGGAGAAGGCGACGGCGACGAGGGCGGCGGCGAGGAAGACGACGAGGGCGACGGCGAGGAAGGCGGCAGCGGCGGCGACGAAGGCGGCAGCGGCGGCGGGCCTCGGAGCATGCCCCCGGCCACGGTAACAAAGCGCGGCGCCACGTCCCCTCCAGCAGGGCCCGGCGGCGGGGATCGGCCTGGCTGCCCGCCCGCCCTCCTCTCCTTTTCAGCTGCGTGGGACGCGGAGCGTGTCCCCGGGGACTCGGCGTCATTATGTATCTATAATGTGTTCGTTGCATGCGCTTCCCAGGTCCTGACGGCGAGTGCCGGCTTGGGGGGTCCGGCCTCGCCGAGTCCCCAGCCAGACCCCGAAGTTGGGGAGGGTCGCGGGGCGGGGGTGGCGGGAGCGGGTGGCGCTTCCGCCCCGGGAGGCCGGGCCGCGCGCGCCCTCGGCGGGGTCGGCTCTTTGTTAGTTGAGCGACTCCTGGCTTGGAGGCTGCGCCGGTCCCGGGCTAGGTAACAGCCCCTCGCCCGGCCCGCCGCATCCTCGCGCCGGGCACCATCACCGGAAGACTTTCCTTGGCCTGGTCTCCAGGAAAAGGCGAGACTAATGACGCCCCCACACCCGCCCTCGACTCTGGTTCCCGTGCTGGTTTAACTTTGCCTTTGTTGCTGTCAATTAAAAAGCCTTTGTGGGCATGGGGTCCACGCCGGGCTTAACCTCCCCCCTCTTATATTTGGGGCGGTGGCTCAAGATCGTTTTTCACTTACGAAATGTTACAGAAATGTGTTGGCAGGTGATAGTGTGGCCCCGCTTTCAAGTAAAAACGTTTTTCAAATGGCTTGAGTTCTTCATTGGTAGTGTACTTCAGGTTTGTCCCCACAGGAGAAGGAAATACATTCGGAGCGGCATTCAACACATTTCCTTGAATTCCCCTTTATCAGAAATGTTAGCTGGAGACCGAAGGAATGTGGACAGCATAACCCACAGTCTCAATTCCATGGAGGGTTTAAAGAAACAAATCGATCCAAATGGTTTTGCCCATTTTGGTGGCCCTTAATCTGTCTTGATGACTTCACATATTCTTTAAACATTTAATAGATTTGAGAGCAAACTTATCGGAAGTTTATGAAGTTATTACACACGTTTTCCAACATTAAGGTGTTCCAACATTTTTAGAGGCGGCTTATCTTTCAAAAGTTTGTTTGAATTTTTATTGCTCTTGCTTAAATTAAAAAAAATTTTTTTTAGATACATAAATTCCCATTGCAGCCTCATAAGCTGGATCTCTTGGAAGGAGAGTCACAAGTTTGTGAGTCTCCTGACCTGGGTGCTGGGAGTCAGACTCAGGTCCCCCATGCAAGAGCACTGTGTACATTTTGGATGAGCCCTTTCTTCGGCCCCTATCTGAATTTAAAAGAAAATTAATTACATCCATTTGTGTGTGTTCATTGGAGCATGCCCGGGTGGAGGTCAGAGGACACCTGCTTTCATCATGTTGGTCTTGGGGATTGAACCTCTGCCATTGGCCAGTGACCACCTGAGCCATCTCACTGGACCAGTTTGAATTTTTTTTTTTTGTAAAAATTCTGACAATTAGATAAAAAAGTATGAGGGGTAAATTTGACCACATTTTTATTAAGGAAATTTTTTTTCTTGCTGTAACTTTACTTACAACTGATTCTTAGCTTTTTGGCCAAGATCAGGCATAACTTCCTTGCAGTTAGTTGCCATTGTTGGAGTTTTCTGTCAAGCTTTTTGAAATACTCCAAATATAACTTGAAGTGTAAATAAAGGAGATGATTTTCGTTTGGTCTTAAGATCACAATCAAGTATTGTAAGAACTAGAAATAGGAGAAATAGGAATATTATAAGTGATGTTTTAGTTCTTTTGCCAAAGCCGTGGTTGTTGGTGCAGTACTGTGAAATGTCTTTGAAGTGTCTTGGAAAGATACTTCAAACAGTTGGCAGGAGAGACAAGTGGCTCAGTGGGTAAGAGTGCTTGGTAACACCTGAAAGCCTGAGTTCAGTTGCCAGAGCTCACTTGGTAGACGTTGTCCTCTGACTTGTATATGCACAACTTGGTATACGCACACACACACACACACACACACACACACACACACACACACACTGAAATTTTTGTTTCAGGAACAGTTACATTATTTTTGAATGCTAGAGAAATATGTAATTAATGTAAATCAAACAGTGGAAATAGCATCCAACAAGGGCTTGAGATAGGTAGATCAGGAGTCTACTCTTAGCATACAGTTTTTGTGACCTTGAGAAAGTCAGTTAACTGTTACCCTTGAGTTTTTTTTTTTTTTTTTCAATCGCAAGGGGTTTTTTTTGGGGGGAAAAGGGGGGAAGGGGGGGGGCTCAGTGCACTGAGGGACGCCACTCATATCCCACGCAGGGCTAGGAGTCGCGACCATGATTTGGGGGAGAGTCCAACATTTTATGGGGGAGCACCACAGATTAAGGGGGTGGGGGAAATTACAGGTGGGAAGTACCAGCCCAGCCCATCGTTTACCACAACCCAAGGGGGAGGGGAAATACAGCTGGAATGTACCAGCCCAGCCCATTAGTTAACCAGCGGGAAATATCCTACATCTGTTTGTCTCAGGAATGAATCTAATCTTGTTTTCTTAATCTGTAAAATAGGAAAGTCAAACTCAGACTGTACATGCTTTCCTTAGTTGAAGCTGTAGTTAAACTAATCAATATAGCTTTGAAATGACCAAGACAGGAACTAATGTATGTAGTTATAAATGCAAGTTTATCTGTCTGGTGAGGTGAGGTGCTTTCATTTAACTGCATAACTGGAACTATGGCTGTAGCTTGCTGTTGTAGTGGTGCAGTTGATTAGCGTAACTGTTCTTGACTCTACTGACACCCCCCCATCCAATAGATTAATTTGTAAATTTAACACTAGAATTGATAGGGTAATGTGAAGTTTAATGAAGATTCTTTTTTTTTCCATTATCAAATTTTTAAAAATGATTTATTTATGTGCATTGGTATTTTTGCCTGTGTGAGGGTGTCAGATCACTTGGAGCTGGATTACAGACAGTTGTGAGCTGCTCCGTGGGTGCTAGGAATTGATCCTGGGTCCTCTGGATGAGCAGCCAGGGCTCTTAACGCTGAGCCATCTCTCCAGCCCCCCTTTTCATATTTTTTCTTTGTAATTGTCAGTACTGTGTTGAAGTCATTGCAGTTATGAAACTTGTACATAATTAAGGTAGAGAGTCTAGTGCTCCATCATGTTGAAATACAGTTTTGGTTTAACTGAAGAGTTTAGCCCAACTTCAGTGGTCCTTACCCTATAGAAGAGATACACCTGTGGTCAAATTGTTACGAGTAAATGCAGATTAGGTACAGTGATGAACTATCTTTTCAACTCACGTTTGAAATCTGTGAAGTGAAAAGTAAGATTTAAAGGCTTCATACTGTTGACTTCATGATTTAATAACTAAATTTAAAGAAGAATGTGAATAAGAGAAACAGTTAAAGTAGGGATTGATCATTACCAGTGGTCTCAATGTTTGAAGGTAAATATGAAAGCTGAGTGTGGTGTATGCATGTAAATCCAGTACCCAAAGAGGTAGAGATGGGGAACATTGTGGAGCCCACTTGAACTGTCTATCTAGTGAGTTCCAGATCAAGACTAGGGAGGGAAGGAGGAAGGGAAGGAGAATGAGAAGAGGTGGGGTTGAAATTGATTGATTTGAATGATTTGGATTGGACAAATAAGATACCTCTAGTGTCTCCTGGTACTTTATTTCATAGAGCAAAAACTCCCAGGGTTTTTGATTCATTGGGTTTCACTCTTATGTGAAAAAAATATTTTTGAGACAGGGTCTTACTGTATAGCCCTGACTGTCCTGACTCTATAGATCCACCTTCCTCAGCCTCCTATGTGCTGTGATTAAAGGTGTGTGCCACCATGCCTGACGAGTTTATTCTTTGTGTGTGTGTGTGTGTGTGTGTGTTTGTTGTAATGTCATTGTGTGTATGCCTAGTGCCCATGGAGGTTAGAAGGCCTCAGATCCTCTGGAACTGGAGTTGCAGGTGGTTGTGAGCCACCATGTGGTACTGTAAATTGAACTTGGGACCTCTTTGGAAGGAATATGCTAAGCCATCTCTCTAGTCCCCATCAGTAGTGTTCTTAAATTTAGCAGGTATAATCTTCAAACTTATTAGTTCTATGTCTTTTTAATTTTAAGAAAGAAACTAGACCTTCACATATTAGGGCTTCACTTACCAAAACCAATTTATTTACCAAAAATAAATGGAGATGGAGTGTCAATTTATTTTGTATTGTAGTCCACTAGTGAGTAAACTGGCAAATCAAGGATTGAGTGATAGCCAGGCAGTCAGGAGGTTAAAAATCTGGAGGATAACTGAAGCATAGGAGATCAAGACCAGGTGGGCAATATGGTGAAATGGTGCTAAAAAACAAAGCTAGGAGCCAGGTACAGTGAGTGGCACATGTCTGTAATCCCAGAAATTCTAATAGTTCTAAATGGTCAGAGGCTGGAGGTTATCCTGGGCTACAGACTCCATCTCAGAAAGCCAAGAAAGATCAGGAATGAAGTAGCAGTTTGGAAGAGGGAGGATAGTCAGTAGTTAAAGGCTAGCCTCAGCCTGGGTAATGAGTTTGAGGTTAGCCTGGGCTCCAAGATAGTATCAAAATAACAGTAACAACAAAATTGCCCAAACAGAAAGGCCCAAAAGGAAAGGGGGAAAAAAAGCCCAAATAGCCAAAAATCATTTAAGTTAGGTAATTTGTTGCTTATAAGATAACTATTTAGGGTTTTCAAATTTTAATAAGTAGATTTGTAAGGTAGTAAAGAAGTAAGATGAAATTGTTACCCCTAAGATTTCCAAGTAATGGAAGCAGGTAAGTCGACAGCCTAGCTCTGCCAAGACAGGGTGGACAAGTCCTTCCTAATTCCTGCTCTACAGTTAATGTCTGTCAGAGATAACTGGGTCCAAAGGCTGAAGATAGATGCTCCAACGCTATAGAGAGAAACTGGGGACTGTCCAGGCAGCCAGTTGTCTGCCATATCTTAGTTTTGGAAGCTGCTGGCTCTGCACTTCCTGTATCTTCAGATATAGTTATCTTTCTCAGGTCACTGATGTGGTTGAAGACTAGATAGTTATAGTCTCAGTTAAGTTTTAAGTTGTTTAGGAGTTAAAAGGAGGTTCTAGGTCTAAGAAGATGTTTTTAAGTTGGTAATGCAAGGTAGGATGGAAACTGAGTTACGTATAGAACTTTAAACTCAGAGAGAGAGAGAGGGAGAGAGAGAGAGAAATAGATAATAGGATATTATTAGTTGCTAAATAAATATGGACTGGACATTGGGAATATATGTTATACCTTATAATTTTCATAATTATTACCTAATTGTTCTTATTGTTTTGTGTTGTATTTATTGTTATAAGAAAAAGAATCTTAGGATTAAAAGGGGGAGATGTTGGGGAAAAAGATACACCTTAAATTTAAAAAAAAAGATACAAAGAAAAAAAACATGAATGCAAATATCTCTGTGACATGAAAGATCAGTCTTTCAGGTGTAAATGCAAGATGACATAGTAGGGTTATGTGGTGATTCTGTTGTTTTGGTTTTTGAGAGGCCCCAATAGTGATTTCCATAGTTGGCTGAATGAGTTTACCTTCCTACCAGCAGTAAATAAGAGTTCCTCTTTCCTCACATACTTGTCCCTATCTGTAGTCATTTGTCTTGGTTAAGGGTATTCTGACTGAGGTGACACAGATTCTAAAGCAATTTTAATTTATATTTCCTGATAGCTAAGGAAGTTAAACACTGGAGTATTTATTGTCTATTTGTGTTTCTTCTTTTGAGAAATATATAGTAAGTTCATTAGCCCGTTTATTGATTGATGGGGGATTTTGGCATTTAATTTTTGTAGTTCTTTATATATCTTAGATATTAACCCCCTATCTGATGTATATTGAAAAAAATTTTCTTCCCCATTCTGTATGCTGTCTTTTCCTAGTGATTATTTCCTTTGCTATACAAAAGCTTTTAATTTCACATAATGCTATTTGTTAACATACAGATATTTTAATGAAAAAAAATCCAAGTAAAAGATTATAGCTGTATAGAAAAAAGTTTGATTGACTTGTGAGAATTTGTCCTTGAGTGGCTGTTAATTAGCATGGTTATGACCAGACAAGCCTTGAGCCTGTTAGTGGAGACCCACTGAGCTTCTGTTAAAGTTTGACCCAATTTGCCTAAAGAAAGGATTGAAAAATTGTAAAGAGCATGTGTATATTGAAAGGATGGTTGCATTTGCTGGGTATGAACACCTGGAATATTATTTTGAGTTTGGGAAATAGATACAAAAGAACAGAAGACAGCCTACCTATCAAAAAATTGAAATGGAAAGACTGTTGTAGGAGAAAAGATATTAATCCACTCTCTGGTGTATATTGAAAAAAATTTTAATAAATGATTTTAAAAATCATTTAAAAATGATTCCTTAAGCTGGAAGAAGACATGCTAAAAGTATTAATAGGTACAGAGTCTGGTCCAAAGCAAGGATACTGGTGATGTGTATGATGGGATTGTGGGTGTTTGCTACCACATTCAGTTTAGTTGGTATATAGGTAGGGATTATCAACACTGATTTACCCACTAGTTTAGAAATCAGGTAATAGGATAATGTAGGACTAGTGGTAGAGTACTTGCCTAGTAAGAGAGAAGCGTTGTTCCTCGATACCACAGCTACGTATATACATGCATTTCTGATTTTAGGGTAGGAGAAAGAGACTGTGATGCAGAAGAGTTCATAGCTTGTCTGTGATCTTGTCATGGCTACATATCAAATAGAAAAGATGCTGATTTAAGAAGAGTGTTAATGGTTGGGATATAGCTAAATTTGTGCTTGCCTTGTGTGCATGAAACTGGGTTTGATTCCTGCGCTGCATGAAAGGTACTTTGGTGCATATCTATAATCTGAGCAGGAAGATCAGAAGTTCAAGGTCATTTTCTGCTACATAGCAACTTTGAAGCTAGCCTTGGATGTATGAGAGTTTGACTTTTTAAAAAGTTAATATTTTCTGCGCATGATGGCACACACCTTTAATCCCAGCCCTTGGGAGGCAGAGGCAGGTAGATCTCTGATTTCAAGGCCAGTCTGGTTGGCAGAGTGAGTCCAGAACAGCCAAGGATATACAGAGAAACCCTGTCTCAAAAAAAAGTTTATATTAATATTTTGGGGATAGAAGGGACAATAGAAAACAGCCTTGGAGGGAGTGGTAGATATATTTTGAAAAGATGGAATTGCCAGCTTTTTAATTGGAAATAACTGGAATTTTAATTTTTTAAGAATGAGCGAGGCCGGGCGGTGGTGGCGCACGCCTTTAATCCCAGCACTTGGGAGGCAGAAGCAGGCGGATCTTTGCGAGTTCGAGGCCAGCCTGGTCTACAAAGTGAGTCCAGGACAGTCAGGGCTACACAGAGAAACCCTGTCTCGAAAAATCAAAAAAAAAAAAAAAAAAAGAATGAGCGATAGAAAAGTTTTTGTATTAAAGACGGGTATGAGAAAATAACATACTCCCCAGAAATAGAGAAGTTAGTGAGTTCTGGGCTAGCCAAAGCTACATAGTGAGACCCTATGTCAAACTAAATATGACTGAGGATATGATTAAAGTTAGAGAAATTCCAAGGTGTATGTATATGCATAAATTTTGTTTTTGGTTTTTTTTTTTTGAGACAGATTTTTCTCTGTATAGTCTTAACTGTCCTGGACTTGCTTTGTACACCAGGCTGGTCTCGAACTCACAGAGATCCACCTGCCTCTGCCTCCTGAGTACTGGCATTAAAGGCATGCACCACCATGACCAGTGAAGGTAGATAATTTTAAGAATTGTAGATTGAGTGGGAATAAGGAAGTACAAGGAGGGGGCTGGAGAGATGGCTCAGAGGTTAAGAGCACTGACCACTATTCCAGAGGACCTGGACTCAATTCCTAGCACCCACATGGCAGTTCACAGCTGTCTGTAATTCCAAGTCTGATCCTTCACACAGACAGTACATGCAGGCAAAACACTAATACACATAAAAGTAAATAAATAATTTTTTTTTTTTTTTTTTTTTTTTTTTTTTTTTTTTTTTT
>CAJQZJ010032972.1:2701285-2711916 GCA_907164525.1 Lophiomys imhausi | reverse complement strand
GATATTAATGACCAGTGATTGTTACTTCCTGCCATATTGATGTTGGTGGAAATAGTGTGTGAGTGAGCTTCTTTTCTTTTGATTTTGCTGCAGGCATGATATTTGCTTCCTGTGCTTTCGTGTGTGTAGTTAACCTCTTTGGGTTGAAGTTTTCCTTCCAACATCTTCTGTAGAGCTGGATTTGGGTATAGATATTGTTTGAATTTAGCTTTGTCATGGAATATCTTGTTTTCTCCATCTATGTTTATTGACAATTTTGCAGGGAATAGTAGTCTGGCCTGGCATTTGTGGTTTTTTAGGGTCTGCAAGACGTCTGTCCAGGCCCTTCTGGCTTTTAGAGTCTCTGAAGAAAAGTCAGGTGTGATTCTGATAGGTTTGCCTTTATATGTTATTTGACCCTTTCCCCTAGCAGCTTTTAAAATTCTTTCTTTGCTCTGTACATTTAGTGTTTTGATTATTATGTGACGGGAAGATTTTCTTTTCTGGTCTAATCTATTTGGAGTTCTGTAAGCTTCTTATACAGTTATAGGCATCTCTTTTTTTAGATTTGGGATATTCTCTTCAATGATTTTGTTGAAGATATTTTCTGGTCCATGGAGGTAGGACTCTTCTCTTTCTTCTATTCCTATTATTCTGAGATTTCATCTTTTCGTTGTGTCCTTGATTTCCTGAAGGTTTTGTGTCAGGATTTTTTTAGATTTGACATTTTCTTTGACAGATGTATCCATTTCTTCAATTTTATCCTCTGAGCCTGAAATTCTTTCTTCCATCTCTTGTATTCTGTTGGTGATGCTAGTGTCTGTAGTTCCGATTCTTTTCTTAAGGTTTTCCAGTTCTATGGGTGTCTCGGATTGGATTTTCTTTATTGCTTCAACTTCCCTTTTTCAGGTCTTCCATTCCTTTAAGTGCTTTATTCATTTCCATCACCTCCTTTGCAGTATTTTGTTGTTGCTCTCTGAGGTATTTGATTTCCTCCCTTAGGCCTTCTATTATTAATATAAGCGTAGAATTAAGGTCATTTTCCTTTGCTTCAATTGTGTTCGGCTGTCCAGAGTTGTCTGTAGCATTATTGCTAGGATCTGGACACATCCTATTGTTTTGGGTTTTTTTTTACCATGTTCTTGCGCTGACCTTTTGTCATCTGATGGTCCCAGGTGTTATCTGTTTGTTTCTTTTGTTACCTGACCTTGGTGCTCAGGAAAACTCCCTGCCCTGGGGGTTGGCTGATCCTGAGATCCTGGTGTTTACCTCCAAATGGCGGGCAGGTTCCTGTAATAGACTGACTGGCTCTCGGAGAGGAAGGTGGCTGCCGTTCTCCTCAACTGCTTGTGACCCAATTGGACCAATATAGAGGGGATTGGAGTGGTGAGAGGGCTAGCCTCTGAGGACCTGGGAGCTGACAGGTCTCCTCAGAAAGGTAGGTAGAGCTGTGGTTGGGTCTGTGTTCTCCTCTCACTGACCCAGTCGTTCTGGTTCCCCAGCTAGGTTGACTATGCAGGCAGGGAGCTCCACCCACAACAGATGCAGGCCTCAGTGTGACTGTTGCTGACTGCCTCAGATGCTTGGGTGCTTGCGTGAGTGACCCACCCACCCCAGTATTTGTGGAGAACACACAGTCACGGGCTCTGTTTGCAGGCAGTCTTGGCTCCTAATTGCTTTGCTGTGACTGGGTTAGGTCTCTGCCTCTCCGCTACAGTGCACACTGTGCCGCCCTGTTGGAAACTCCGGAAAAAAATAATCTCACTTACCTTTGCTCTTGTGGTGCAGCTGTTTTTCCCTCTTGGGTGAACAGGTCCGAGTGCCTGATGGGCTTTTCTTTGGGCTCACACTGAAACTGTGGATTACAGTGAAAAGCTGTTTCCTACGGAAAACTAAAATCCAGATCCTGCAAAGGTTTGCTATCATGGGACCGCCAGTCTTGATGGTCACCTTGATTTCCTGGGATTTAGACGAACCCCCAAGCGTGTGTGTGAGAATGTTTCCAGAGAGGTTTGACTGAGGTGGGAGCAGCAGCGAGGGCAGGGCACCAGTTCGTCTCTCTGCTTCCAGACTGGGACTGCCCAACGACCAGCAGCTGCCTCACGCTCAGGCAGGTTCCCTATAAACCTTTCCTTCCATAGGTTGCTCTTGTTGAGTGTTTTGTCACGTCTGTGAGGGAAGTCACTAAAACACATCAGGAGGAGTCAGAAGGAGGGATTTATTGGAGCTCCAGTGTGACCCCTAACCTTTGCGTCCTTTGGTCGCTGTCAAGTCACCAAACCTGTTCACGCTTAGATGACAAAAATACCGCAGGTTGGGCAGTTTACCTAAGCTCACCCCGTGGCTGCGCCAATATCCCTGCTCATATGTAAAATTTCCAAAAGTTTTTCCTCAACCGAGTGACACGGTGAGTTTACCCCTCAGACAGAACCTGGGTTCTTCATAGTGAGGTGTGCCCTTAAGTACGGGGACATGCTGTTTATTCACAAAATAAGCCCGTTTAGCCGGGCGATCAGAAAACAAGGACTTGGTCTTTATCTGGCTTTTTCCAGACGGATCTCAGTGAAAGATCTTGTCTTGCCCTTGATGGGGCTGTCCTCCCTCTAGGGCATCCAGAATCCGCCCCGTGACAGGCATTGTGCAGCAGGTGACCTCTGGCCTGCATCCTCACGCGTTCCCAGCAAAGCGCTTCCTTCAGAATATGTTTAACCCTAAAGCAATACAGAATAACCAGTGTGGAATGTATTCTTCACAGACTGGCCTTCACTTCGGGTAGCCATTGAAGTTCTGTGGGCTCACCCTGCAGAGCAGAAATGTCTTCTGGCCTTTCTAATCTTCTTGGTATTTTGTAGGAAAGGGGGTGGCTACCTAGCCTCTGGTGGGGCTGTCTCTCCTAGAGTGCCATGAACACAACTCCCCTGGCACAACCCCAGATAGTCTTCTGTCTATACATTTGTGCCAGCTCCAGCATCCGAGGGCAGGGTTTATCTGCCAACTTCCCGCTGTTTCAGGCTAGTTTTGAGGTGCAAAAGACCCCGACTATAAAGGCCCTCCCACAGACTCCCACATTGCTAATTTGACCTGAGATCTGAGGTTATCACAGCTGTCACACGCTACTATAAAGGAAGGGGCATACGAAGTAATTCCAACTTTAAATCCCTTTCTGACAAGAAGGCGAGGATCAAAAAAGAAAAGAAAATACAGAGAGGCCTATATGCATTAACACATTAATTTCAAGTACTTGGAGATGTTAAGGTAGGCACAAAGCACGCACGTGCTTTTCAACTGAGTTTGCCCTGGTCACTGGGCTCTGCAGCCCGGCCTGGCGCCCTGAGGCCGGCTGCGGAAGCCCTTCCCCAGAACCTGAACTTGGGCTTGTAAGTGAGAGGCCCCCAAGAACTTCGTCCCCAGAGGACCTCAGGTCCCGAACTAAGCATAGCAAGGGGCCGGCAGGAGCGCCCAGGAACCTGCGCCAAGAGCGATGCCCAGACTCCGCACGCTCGGGCTCCCGTGCTGGCTGCCACCAGGTGGCGCCACACGGCCACCAGCAGAGCGCGAGGGGTGTCCTGAGTCCTCTGCTGCCCTCACTGCTGTAGGCTCCCCAACCTAGTAAGGCAAACGGGGGAAGGCAGTTGTTTGTTTGTTGTTAGTTTAGTTTTATTTTGTTTTTCCGAGACAGGGTTTCTTTGTGCTACCATGCCCCAAGTTTAATAAAAGAAAGAATAAAGAAAAGGAAAAAAGAATTCCACTCACCACTTCCAGGTCAATTTGAAAATTAAAAAGAGGGAACTGTCCGGCTTAGTGTCACACGCCTTTAATCCCAGCACTTGGGAGGCAGAGGCAGGTGGATCTCTGGGAGTTCGAGGCCAGCCTCATCTACAAAGCGAGTCCAGGACAGCCAGGGATACACAGAGAAATCCTATCTTTAAAAAAAGAAAAAGAGGGAACCTGGAGAGGTGGCGCAGAGTTAGTTAACTCTGGTTCGGTTCCCAGCACACACCTGATGGCTCACAACCATCTACAGATGGTTCCTGTCCCAGAGATTCCCATTTGTGATGTCTGCTGGTACCAGACACACACCATGTGCACAAACACATACGCAGGCAAAACATTCAGACACATAAAATAAATCATTTTTCTTTTCTTTCTTTTTTTTTTAATAAAAATTTAAAAGAAACCGACAGGGAAAGTTGTTGGCGGCACTGAACATGAAGAACACTCGTGGCCCTGAACAGAAATTGATGTTTAAGAAAACGAGGTAGAAGACCTGTAGCCTCTAATCCCAGAACTATGGTTTAGGCAGAGCACCAGCTCCAAATTCCAGACCAGCAGGAGCCTGGGATGCACAGGAGACCCTGTCTCAAACAGAGCAAGAATGCAACAGGGCCCTTACCTTAGCGCAACAGGTCTCAGGATGGAAGTACCATTCATGCTGTAAAACGCAGGGAATAGACAGCACCACCTGCTAAAACTAAAACAAAGGCCTAATCCACAAAATTCATAGTTAAAGTCTCGATAATGCAGGCCTTTAATCCCAGCACTAGGGAGGCAGAGGTAGACAGATCTCTATGAGTTTGAGCCCAGCCTGGTCTACAGAGTGAGCTCCAGGTCAGCCAAGGATGCGCAGGGAAACCCTGTCTCAAAAAAAGAAAAGAAGGTATTTCATTCCTATAAAAGAAAGTCGCTCTGTTAGAATTTGAAGGGCTAATTTTCTTAATTATTTATTTTCATTTTATGTACATTGGTGTTTCAACTGCATAAGTCTGTATGGGGTTGTTGGATCCCCTGGAACAGGAATTATAGACAGTTGTGAACTGCCATGTGGGTGCTGGAGAATTGAACCCGGGTCCTCTGGAAAAGCAGCCAGTGTTCTTAACTGCTGAGCCATCTCTCCAACCTCAGAAGGGTTAGTTTTTATATGGAAATTTCAAGCATTTATAAAAGTTGAGGAAATAATAATGAGTTCCCCTAGTCCTTCACTCAGATTTAATAATTATCACCACCTGGCCAATTCCATTCCAGCTGTACCCCAGGCTCCCCACCAGCAGTCAGCTAAATTATTTTATACCAAATCCCTGAGCTTGCAGAATTTCACTTGCAAATACTTTCCCATTTCATGGTATTTTTAAGCTCAGTGTTTATTTCGTATCACCTATTCGCACAATCTGTTCTACACAGCAGTCTGGAGAGTTCCTACCACACTGATAATCTTACCCACCCCAGCATTTGTCCCAGAGATAGGAACTAACAGCAAATCAGTTATGGGAACTGGGAGTAATGGTTTTCTTAGCTGGAAAAGTATTTCTGCCTCTGGAGGGCTGTGTTCTAAGGAAAGGGATGCTGCGCTGGTGGCCGGTTTCCTCCAGCGAGGATCAAGGGACACTCTTCTATCCATAGTGGCAGTCTTGGCTAAGTTACAGCATGCAGGGAAGGGACTATTATTAGATTTCTATGCTCAGAGTAGGATGTGATCTACTGCTTTAGACACAAGAAGACTTTAGGATACGCATTCAGGTATAATCTGTTTTCTGCCTAAAGCATTCATACTCAGGGCCAATATTATTTTCTCATGGAAATAGTTCTCCTCGAGGAAATTCTGGAACACACACACACACACCTGCCTAATATTCAGAGCCCCTTGAAAAAGAGAAAAATGGAAAATGGACAAATAAGGCTTATTCTCCATTCAGCCCTGTTTTTTAAAACTGGCACACCTGCCATGTCATTACTTGCTTGTGATGGATGAACAGCACCAACGTGATGGGAGCAGGAAATATCAGAATCCTGATATTTTCAAGCCGCCTCTTTTCTAGTGTAATAGTAGCAAATACTTACATTTCTATTAACACATTTTCACAAAAACCATGTTCTATGCTTAATCCTCCCAACCCTAGAAATCTGCATTTTACAAGAGGACAGAAAAACTAACATGCAAGGGGACCCAGAAATTCACACATTTCACTCTAGCTTTTAGGTTACTAGATGGTGGGTTCTCTCGCTGTTGTAGCAATCTTGGCACCATTCTCTCTCTTAGTATACTTACAGATACCTGTCTTTCTCTTAGGGAAGCGGTGTGATCATGTGATACCAAGCAACGTCTGAGCCTAACGTGGAATTCCGTTTCCTCCACTCCCTTTCAGCACATGAGTTCTCTTGCTCTGGTGTCATCTTCACACTAGTGAAGATCGCTCTTTCCAGAGAACGATTAAGAATCCCAGTGACAGCCGGGCGGTGGTGGCGCACGCCTTTAATCCCAGCACTTGGGAGGCAGAGGTAGGCGGATCTTTGCGAGTTCGAGGCCAGCCTGGTCTACAAAGCGAGTCCAGGACAGCCAGAGCTGTTAAACAGAGAAACCCTGTCTCGAAAAACCGAAAAAAAAAAAAAAAAAAAATCCCAGTGACGAGCTTCACATCCCTATGGTCTCTGCACCTTACCGGAAACCTGGGTTCTTCCAGGAAAGTGTAAACTATCCCCTTGCCCACGGTGCCCAGAGGATTTGAACATGTTTCCAATGCCCTTGTAACAACACTGCTTGCTGATGTTCTCAACAGCCTCCTGCTAGTTGAAGACAGAGGTGGGCCTGCTGATTTTCAAGTCCCTCAGTGTCCAGCCTCGGACAGGGGAAGTTCCCAATATGCATTAACTCAACATTTCAAAGCTGGTGCAGTGGCACACACCACTCCCAGCGCTCAGTAGGTAGAGGTAGGAATATCAGTTTAAGGCTAGCTTCAGCTACATAGCATGTTCAGGCCAACCTGGACTACTTTGTCTCAAAAAAAAACATTCTGATGGCATAGTGGTGCACATCTTTAATCCTAACCAAGAGGATCTCTGTAAGTTCAAGGCCAGCCTGGCCTATATAGTAGTGAACTTCAGGAGAACCAGGACTACCTAAGTGTTATTATCATCACACTTCAAGTGAAAGCTCTGTAGCTCAGATTGTAAGAAACGCATTCCAAGTCATACACCCAGTTAGCCAAAGGGCAAGGACTAACCCCAAAGTCTCCATCTCCTCACAGCAGTTGTACGTAGGGTGGAATACAGACTGGTGAGGCATTTCCTTACTTGCATCTCCTCCCAATGTGCCCCCTTCCTCCAATATGTTCCAAAGAAATGCTCTGTCATAGCCAGATTTTTCTCAAAAAGATCTTCAAAGTGTCTTCAACCCCATACATTCTTTGTATGTCAGTATTCCTCCAAACATTGTGAATCAGTTTTCCACATCAATACCCTTGTACCTGCCTCTCCCTCTAGACAACAGGTCAGTAAACCCAACTTTGGTGGACAATGTGTGTGTCTTAATGTCCTTTTGCTGGGGACGTTAATGAGAGGCAGGTACTAAGAACAGTATGAACTGTGGAGTTTATGTTGGGCTTCAGGACAGTGGAGCTTTGCTGCTGAGAGGATGCTGCTACAAAGCACGAATGATTCTCTGACTTGTTCCTTAACTCTTATCTAGATAGCAAGACGGAAACAAGTCATGGCTGTACTCGAAGAGGAAGCAGCAGCACCTATTACCAGAATAGAGATGCTCTGGCAGTCGTTTGTATAGTTAGGACAAGTTCTTAGTTCTGATTATGTTCCTATATGATCATAGAGTAGTTTTGTTTTGTCCTGTCTTACCTTGTCAGATTCCAAAGCGGTCTCGTCAAACGTATTTTTTTTTATGAAATTATCTTTAACAACAACAGAAAAACCTCATGATAAAGGAGCATATTCATATTATTGCTCATTTTCATTCAACAATGTCTTCTAATCATTTCCAAGCTCATATGTGTAAGTGTTGCTCGTTCTGTTTGATGACTGCAAGCTATCCCATAGAACAGAAACACTTTATTGCATCAGTCTTTGCTAATTAGGAGTTATATTTACAACGTGGGAGTTGTGCTCTGTTAATCATTTATTCTGGGCGACTTGTGCTTTCATCCCAATCTCCTGAATAATAAGGACCATGATTTGTCTTTAATACAAATTTCCTTCCTAGAACCCGGCATACTGCCGTCTACTTGTACCACATATTTGACATGACATGAATATTCTTTTAACTTTAGAAACATACTGTCTTTTCATTTGCTAAAAGGAAAACAGTTCTTAGGATGAGAGGCTCATATTTGATGCATTCACTGAGCAGGAAGAGAAATTTTCTTAAATTTCCTAATCCCATATGGTCCAGTTTTTCTCCATCCATCAATCTCCCTTCTGACATGTGAATCCTATTTTCCCACATCAAGTGGTTACCCTTGTACCACTACAGAAGTCATTTAAACTCTACCTCTGTGCTATGTAAGTTTCAAAGCAAGGCTAACTCAATGTCCTTCCTCAAAATTTTTAAATTATTTATTTTGCCTGTGGCAGGAGCATATACACGCCACCGAGTGCTTGTGGAAGTGAGAGGACAACATATAGAAGACAATAGTCTCCCTCCCATGCAGATCCTGGGGAATAAACTCAGGTTGTCTGGCTTGCCAACAACACATTTAACCTGCTGAGCCATCTCACCACCTTCTACTATTAAATTTTAAAGATGATCAAAGTTGGACTGGAGAGTTGGCTCTATGGTTAAGAGCACTGGTTGTTCTTCTGAAGGACCGGGGTTCAAATCCCAGCACCCACATGGCAGTTCACAGCTGTCTGCAATTGCCCGGCATGGTAGTGCATGCCTTTAATCCCAGCCCTCGGGAGGCAGAGGCAGGTGGATCTCTGTGAGTTCAAGGCCGGTCTGGTATACAGAGTGAGTCCAGGACAGCCAGGTACACAGAGAAACCCTGTCTCAAAAAAAAAAAAAAATCAAGTAAGGTTTGGAAGAATTAATAATGTGGCCAAAGTACATGGCTATGTGGCTAACTTGCTAAACCTAGGTCAGAGTCAGGGTGCTCTCTTGGACATGACACAGCTCTTGGGGTATTGGAAAAGGTTGGGGGCACAAGTGTGTGAACAATGGTTTTTTTTTTTTTGTTTTTTTTTTTTTGAGGATTGTCTTCTCAAAGACACTGTAATGAGCAACTGATTGTTCTTGCTAGTCAGCATTCAAGAACTTCCTGCTGGACCAGATTATGGCTCATTTTCCTCAGAGCTCTGTTCCTGCCCTAGCTTGCAGTTTTCTCCCTACCCAGCTGCTGATTTGTAGAGCTCCCCTTTCCTAGTGTTCCTACACAGTTCTTGGCACTCCAGCATGCCCTGGCATGGAATCCAGGCTGCTGACTAACGGTTATATAAGGTGAAATCCATCAGGCGTGGCCTCGCCAGAAGTGGATCCAGGTTTGCAGGACCTAAAGACCATAAAAACTTTGAGACAAGTAGCAGAAAAGCCTGTTTTTGCCATTTGTGTGAAATTATCCAAATACATTGCCCTGTCCTTTCCTTAGGTTTTTTTGTTTTGTTTTTCGAGGCAGGGTTTCTCTGTGTAACAGCCCTGGCTGCCCTGGACTGGCTTTGTAGACCCAGCTGGCCTCGAATTTACAAAAATCTGCCTGCCTCTCCAGTTCTGGGATTAAAGGTGTGCACCACCATGCCTGGCCTTTCCCTAGGTCTTAAGAGCTTGGGCCTGACAAGTGAGGTGTACTGAAGTCTAATCTCCTCCTACTTCTGATTAAAACTGCAAGAAGCCATGCTGCTGAACAAGCTGCCTTGACCCTTCCTGTGTCTATGAAACGCCCAAATTTTCAGGACAGTCCTTCTTTGGGTCCTGTATGAAATGATACATCTTGACTATTCAAAATGTCAAAAGACTGAGAGAAGTGAGGGAGGGCAGACAGCCCTTTAGTACACACCTTTAATCCCAGCACTAGGGAGGCAGGTGGATCTCTTGAGTTGGAGGCTAGCCTCATGTCAAACCACCCCCCACTCCCTCAAAAAAGAGAAAAACACCACTCCCCTACAGTATGTCCTGCCGACTCTGCCAACAGAAGGGGAATGGTCTTCCAAGAACCCTTGGGGGTTGGCAAGATGTACACATGACCAAAGTTGAATATTTGGTTTAGATTACTTGTATTTTATTCCAGATAGATTATACTTCAAGACTTCTCAGCGCCATCTCTCTTATATAATGGACTCAAATGTTCTTTTTTGTATTGTTTTTGTTTGGGTTTTTTTGTTGGTTTTTGGCTTTTAGAGACAAGGTTCCTCTGTGTAGCCCTGGGTGTCCTGGAACTCACTCTGTAGATCAGCTGGCCTCGAGAGATTCATCTGCCTCCCAAGTGCTGGGATTAAAGACCTGTGTCACAATGCCATGCAAAAAAAAAAAAAAAAAAAAAAAAGTTTTAAATAGGAAACAAGATGCTTTAGCAGGTACCCTGCTTCCAAGCCTAACAATGTGCATTTCCTTGGGACCCGAAGGATGAAAAAAGAAAATGGATTCTCACAAGTTGTCTTCCACCACACACATACAGGCCATGGCACACATGTGCATGTACACTTGTCAAATGTAGTAACAATTGTTTATAAAAACAAAATAGGACTGAATTCTTGAACAAACCACACCAGTCAAACTAAATTCATCATATCAATGGGAAATCAGACCTAGGAACTGATTTGGCTATGAGGTTTTACAAGCCCCATCTCACAGCTTCTGCTCACTCCCTATAGTGGAGAAGCATTGAACTATCTCACACACACACACACACACACACACACACACACACACACACACACAC
>CAJQZJ010032972.1:2666449-2701185 GCA_907164525.1 Lophiomys imhausi | reverse complement strand
GTGTCTGGTACTAAAGCTTGAACCCTAGACTTTTTGCATGCCAGACATTCTGCCACAAGGCTATATTCCTAACCCCCAATTCCACACAAAATAAATATTTAAAAATACCTTTCACTTAAAGCTTCTTTTTGGTTTGTTTTTTTTCACTCTACACTCTAGTGTACAGCAAGTACACCAGGCCCTGGTATGCAGTACTGTCCAGTAGCTGTTTTGACCTGCTAGAGTTGCCTAGCCCTTCCCTATGACACGCCTTCATATCTGTTATCAATGTCTTTACCTCTTTCACCCAGTAGCTCGGGAGAGTGATGAGAACAGGAGTCCGAAGTTTATCATTTAGCCCAGGCATCCTCAGCAGCAGTGTGGCTCTTGTTCTCACCAGAGAGACACCAAAAAGAGATTCTGCTTTCTGCTTCAAATGTTAGAAGCATTGTGTGTGGGGGGGGGTCTAGTTTCTGATATTATTTCTTGTTACCTCTTTCCTTTTACACAGCTACCTGGAAGCTATTCATGAAGATGTGACCCAAACTCCATCCCAGGACTTTAATCAACGGATCTCAGGGTTTTCATGGTGCAAATATCTGTTATAATCTTAGTAGGGATACAGTTATTCTCCGGGCCTGTGTACTCAACTGCTGTCTTAATTTTGTCTCTCCCCTCAGTCACAGTTGATCTATAGATGGTTGTCTATCACCTAATGCTCTTTAGCTGGGTCCCCTTGTGCTCCAAGGCATGAAAGTCAAAAAGAATGGAGATTGTAAACCCCAGTTTCAGCTCATCTCCTAAATGATTTTAAGATCTCAGCTCTTGGGGTGGAAGGAGGGGACTGTGATGGAGACGTAACTTGAGGTAAAAAGCATAAAAAACAATCTCAGCTCTTAGGGGAGAGGAACTAGGGTCTAGATCAGGGTTAATAATAGTCGTGGAGGCCATTGTGGATGGGCCTCTGAGGGCTAGGGGTATAAGGGTAGAGTAGTTGCCTAGGACACTGGTGTGTGTGTGTGTGTGTGTGTGTGTGTGTGTGTGTGTGTGTGTGTGTCTGCTTCAAGGTTGGCTTTGGACCCCACCTTCCATTTCCCTGGTATCTCTGGGAAGTGAAATGTTACAACTATCCCTCCTCACTTTTAAAATACCACATGAAAAGGTAGAAGAATCAGGGCTTGGGGCTGGAGAGATGGCTGAGCGGTTAAGAGCACTGGCTGTTCTTCCAAAGGACCGGGGTTCAAATCCCAGCACCCACATGGCAGTTTACAGCTGTCTGTAATTGTCGGGTATGGTGGTGCACGCCTTTAATCTGAGCAGTTGGGAGGCAGAGGCAGGTGGATCTCTGTGAGTTCAAGGCCAGCCTGGTCTACAGAGTGAGTCCAGGACAGTCAAGGATACACAGAGAAACCTTGTCTCGAACCCCCCCCCCCCCCCAAAAAAAAAGAATCAGGGCTTTGTTAAGGGAAAGCTACTTCCTCTTGGTCAAAAGAAGGGAATTTTGAGTTCAGAGTGGGTAAAGACACTGCATTCTAATTGCTCCAAAGATTACAGCATTATATAACATTGTCCCCGCCCTTAGTTAATCCAGCTAGGCCTGTCAATCATCCGGCCAAGAGACCATCCCACAGGAAAACTGATTCATATGACATTATGCTGAGGAGATGGGAGGACTATTGATCGCCTTGACGATACAGTGTGCTTACCCTCCCAGAAGCCTTCCTCTGAAGCAACCACTTAGACACCAACTGCTTAGCTCCCTAAGCCTTAGAAAGCTCCTACCATGGGCTACTACTAAGCCTGCCTGCTTTTCTGAAGGAATAACTTTCTCTTTTTCCTCCTTCTGCCCAAGCAAGCTTCCCCTGACACTTTGTATCTGCTTTTACATAAATCTCAGAAACAAACACCCTGCACTTTAGAGCAGATATCTGCTCATACTGGGTGCAGAGTAATGACAGAAAAAGGGACATGTTCACAATTCCTTCCATTCAGATTTAGACAGGTGAGATGGCTCAGCAGTAAAGAGCACTTATTGTAAAGAGGGCCCAAATTCAGTCACCAGCATCCACCTCAGGTGGATAACATACACCACCTGTAACTCCAGCTCCCCTTCTCTGATCCCACAGGCACCAACACACATGACATACAAACATATATACATACACACATACATGAGAGAGAGACACATACATACAGACACACACATATACAAATATATAAAAATTTGTGTGTGTGTGTGTGTATATATATATATATATATATATATATATATATATATATGGTTTTTTTGAGATAGGGTTTCTCTGTGTAACATCCCTAGCTATCCTGGAACTCACTCTGTAGACCAGACTGGCCTCAAACTCACAGAGATCCACCTGCTTCTGCCTCCCAAGTGCAGGGATTAAAGGCATGCACCACCACTGGCCATAAATATTTTTTAATAAAATAAAATAAAAAGATTTAAGCTATATCCTTCCAAATGCTAGCTAAATATAGACAAATGATAGATAGGTAGAAGATAGTAGATACATTTTTATAAGTGATTCATTTTATTTTTTCCATATTAGGTCTATACCTCACACTAAATACCAGGATAAGAACAGATGAATCAAGGATCTAAGCATAAAAATGAAAATATAAAAACAAAAGGGGCAGGAGAGAGAAAAATGGTTCAATGGTTGAGAGCCCTGGATGCTCTTCCAGAGGACCCAGGTTTGATTACCAATATCCACATGAAGGCTCACAGCTCTCTGTAACTCTAGTCACAGGGAATCCAATGCTCTCTTCTGGCCTCCTCTGACACCAGGTATGCACACGGTACAGAGACATACATGTAGGCAAAACATTCATCCACATAAAATAAAGTGAAAATAATTCTTTTTTAAAAATTGGGGGCAGGGGTTCAAGACAAGGTTTTTCTGTGTAACAGCCCTAGCTGCCCTGGGCTGACATTGTACACCAGGCTAGCCTCGAGCTCATAGAGATCCACCTGCCTCTGCCTCCCAAGTGCTGGGATTAAAGGTGTGTACCACCATGCCCGGCTAAAAATATTTTTTAAATGAGGAAGAGATGCATAAAATGCTTCATAATTCGAGAGAAGCAAACTCAGTCTTAGTTATACCTTGTATAAATCATAACTAATAAAAGTAATAAAATATTAACAAATATGCCTCCATAGCAATATAAAAATCTCCTAAGTGAAAAGTTGTGTGAAGTCATCTCAAACTGGATCAAATGCAAAGAAGTGGTGCTAAAAGAATTTCTAGGGAGAAAAATTCCAATAACTGCCAGGCATGGTGGTACATGCCTTTAATCGCAGCACTCAGGAGGCAGAGGCAAGTGGATCTCTGTGAGTTCGAGGGCAGCCTGGTCTACAATGTGAGTTCCAGGACATCCAGGGATAGATACACAGAGAAACCCTGTCTTGAAAAAAAAAATCCCAATAACCTCATAAGGGGAAAACTAGCAATTCATGTAAGAAGAAAAGCAACTGAAAATGTGCTCATAATTTTTCAAGAGAATTGCAAAAGTCTGCTGAGAAACCATCTCTCTTTCTGAAAGACAGAAACCTAAGAATTTAAAAATAGACTCTAGACCTGAGGCTGGGAAAGGGACCTACTCTTAAAATGTGACAAGAATTCACAATGTTTAGTCTCAACAGAAAGGGGACTTTTGTAGTGCCTAGCAAAATCAAATGTGATTTTCCCCTTGGACCCCGTAACCACAGTTCTAAGAATTTATCCCAAATATAGCCACCAGAATTGTGAAATCACATGTGCCTACGTTATCCACTGTACCACCATTTGTGATGGCAAAGACCAGAAGCAACTCAAGTGTCCTATGGTGGAGAGCTGTTGAATAAATTATAGAGACTATCCACAATCGGTTGCTGTGAAGCTGTTAAAATGGGGGCCTTAAGGCTGACCCAGCAGTTAAGAGCACTGGCTGCCCTTCAAGTTCCATTCCCAGCACCCACATGGTAGCTCACAACTGTAACTCCAGTTCTAGAGGAACTGACTCCCTCTTCTGACCTTCCTGGACACCAAGCACACAGTGGTACACAGAAGTACATTCAGGCAAAGCACCCGTACACATTAATAATATTGATAACAATGACAATAATAATAATAATAAACATAGCTCCCAGCGTACTGATAAGTGAGAAATAGGTCAGGAGAGTAAATGTAGCAACCTGCCTCTGTTAAGGAAGGAGGGAGAGTCTTACTATATGCTCACAAACAATAAAGAGAGGGTACAATGGACTAAAAACTGTTATCACTAAGATGAGGAAAGGAGACAGACATGAAGCTAGCACTCTGCGTGTACTAAGACCTTCACAGCATTTTCACTTTCAATCATGTAGAACAGCAAGAGCCAAACATGTGTTTGGAAAAGACAGCACCACACCCACCATCAAGGTGCAACTGAGACAAATGGAGCTAACAAGACATCAAGTTGGTTTCACAACCACACAGAGGAGAATCTTGTCAAGGGACTCTAGGAGACAGCATGTCTGCTGAGCATCCTTAGAGGATAGAGTCTGGGGACAAAAAGGACAGCAGAGAAATCTGAGGCCATTTTTAATCAATCTTCCTAGTTATCCTACAGGACAAATGACCCAGTTTCTTCAGGAAATAAGAAATACAGAAAGGAAAAGAAAGACATTGTTTTATGGCTTAAGAAAGACTTACATGTGCTGAATGTGGTGGCGCACACCTTTAATCCCAGCACTCCAGAGCCAGAGGCAGGCAGATCTCTGAGTTCGAAGACAGCCTGGTCTACAAGGGTGAGTTTCAGGACAACCAGGGCTACACAGAAAAACCCTGTCTTGAAAAACCAAAAGACAAAAAGGAAGAAGGAAAGGAAGGAAGGAAGGAAGGAAGGAAGGAAGGAAGGAAGGAAGGAAGGAAGGAAGGAAGGAAATACAGGGGCTGTGACTGATGCAATTATGAGAAGAGAGCTTTACAGACATCAGAGAGCCCTGAACTCAAGTGCATGATAATAAATACTAAGGAGGCCGGGCGGTGGTGGCGCACGCTTTTAATCCCAGCACTTGGGAGGCAGAGGCAGACGGATCTCTGTGTGTTCGAGGCCAGCCTGGTCTACAAAGCGAGTCCAGAACAGCCAGAGATACACAGAGAAACCCTGTCTCGAAAAAAACTAAAAAAAAAAAATAATAATAAAATAAAATAAATAAATAAATACTAAGGAATTACTCTTGCTTTTCAGTATGATTTTATTGAATTATATGGTTGGTTGCAATTCATCTTGTATTGTAAACTGTGTTCTGTTAATACAGTTTATTCTACCTGTTGGATTTCAGACAGCTGAGATGCATATTTAACATACAAAGTAGGCCTGGCCTCCAGGAACTCCCAGCATCCTTCAGTCCCTACTTGTTACAGGGCACGGCTGGCATGTCCCACCCTCTACCCTGAACTTTCTAGTCCAGAGGCTGGGCTTCCCCTCCCCATATAGCTCTTTCCTATATAATCCAGACATTTTGATCTACCTCTCCCCTCTCTCTTTCTCTCTATCTCTCTCTCCCTCCCTGTGTGCCCTTTCTCTCTTTCTCTTCCCCCTCCCCTCTGTCTCCCTTCGCATGGCTACTTCCCTGGCCTTGTTCCTCAGGACCAGTGAGCCCATCAAACTCAAATCTCACCTCATTACAAACATGCTTGTAGGGGACCAGAAAGATGGCTCAAGCAGTTAAGAACATTGCTCTTTCAGAGGACCCAGGTTTGATTCCCAGCACCTGTGACAGGTCACAACTGTCTGTAGCTCCAATTGCAGGAGATCTGCTGCCCTCTTCTGGTCTCTGCAGGCACCAGGCATGCAAATGGCACACAGACATACATGTAGTGAGGTTCCAGTATTGACAAAGTAGCAGAAACCAGAGGCCTCGTACCAGACCAAGGAGTCATTTTAATGAACATTTGCAAGCAAAATGTGTGGACAAAAGGAAATATTGTGGGACACACTGAGACACACTGCAGCTTCCACAATGAGAATTTATTTTTTGTGCTGGGACAGATTGCAAGGGTGGAGGGTGTGTCTGCGGGGAGGTGGGAGATGAGAGGGAACAGGGTGCATGATGTGAAATTCACATAATAAAAATTTCTCAATAAAAAAGTAAAAAAAAGTTTAAGAAAGATTTACAACTTTAAATTTTCAAACAGAAAATAAAATAAATTAAATTAATAAAATAAATTTTAAAAATAAAAAAACAAAGCATTGGGGGAAAAAAAGAAAATTCTGGTGAGCATGTGACACAGAGAAAACTTGGGGACAATGTACTAAATGACGTAAGTCAGTCCCAAAAGAACAAGTAGTGATTCCAGTAGTGTAATTACTTATTCCACAGGACCTAAGACCTCCAGGCAGCAGTTGTGGACTCCTCCCCTAGCCTAGACTCATTCCCTGCCACTTCTCACTTTCCTCCCATCCACTTGGTTTTTGGTTTGTTTGTTTGTTTTTAAGATTTGCTTATTTATGTACGTGTGTTTTGTTTACATGTATGTCTGCACAGCTGAAATGGGCATTGGAGCCCATTAGACTCCAATTACAGACAGCCCCCAGGGAGCACCTTGATTCCACAGCCATCGTGGCACAAGGAGGAACTAGGAGCATCAGAATGCAATGTGACTTTGGGCAGCAGGAAGTTTATCAGAAAAACCAGGGTCAATACTTTCTCTCTTCACATGGATAATTACAGGGGGATGGTATGTGTCCCTAGCACACTCGAGTAAGAGGTAGATCTGTAGGCTGCACCTGTATTCCTCTTCAAACCCAAAGGGCATATGCGTGCAAGGAAATCGAAAGCATTTATATTGTCGGAAGAGGGAGACAGAGCAGGGAGGGTGGGATAGCTAGTCCTGTGGACTTAAAGTAAACATCCGTGTCATCAAAACGCTGTTTCTAGCTAGTAGACGTTTTAGACCCACCCTTTCTCTGTCCTTCCTTCCTGCTCTTTATTTATGTGGCACCATCACCATGGTACCTGAGGATTCAGATCAGCTCATTAAGTTCAAAATGGAGCCATCAGTGGAAAGACATGTTCCTCTCCTGAAGTCGGATCCCCAAAGCTGAGCTTGGAGGAGGAGCCACAGAATGAAACAACCTCCTGCAATGATAGAACCTGGCAGCATCGAATGTCTACCAAATTCCCACAGGGTGAAAAATCTTATTAGCTGCCCAGAAATGTGGAGTAATGAGTCCCTTCCTATTGCCCTAAAAGACTTAGAGCCTCTAAGGCAAGCGCAGGCTGTCCACTGCATCAGTAACATTAGGGCAGTCCATTATTACAAGGCTAGTCCTTGCCAAAGAGGATACTCATCTCCAGAAAAACACCAGCTCTCCCCTCTCCTGCTGTCCTGGGGGCAAACCAGTTAGGTAAATAAGTCAGTGATACAGAGACATGTTTACAACAACGATTCATGGGCCAACCAGAACTAAATCAAGAGTCTCAGGATGATAAATTGACCCCATGGGGAGGCAAGATTCATAAACTCTTATTCAAATGATGTCCAGAGAGGCCAGATCCTTGGTTCTAGCTCCCGTTTTTCTACCACCTCTATAAATACTCTACAAAGATGACTTGGGGCTGGCTCGGCAGTTGAGAGAACTTTCTGCTCTTACAGAGGACCAGAATTTGGATGGCAGCATCTACACTGGGTGGGAGAGAGTCAACACCCTCTTCTGGCTTCAAGGGCATGTATTTTCATTCTCTCTCTCTCTCTCTCTCTCTCTCTCTCTCTCTCTCACACACACACACACACACACACACACACACACACTCACACACTCACAGAGAAAGAGAGATCTTTTTTGAGATAGGGTTTCCCTACATAGTCCTGGCTGTCCTGGAACTACAGACCCGATCACTGACAGAGTATTGAAAATGGGATTCTCTTGGGCTGGAGAGATGGCTCAGTGGCTAAGAGCCCTAGCTGCTCTTCCAAAGGACCCAGGTTCAAATCCCAGCACCCACATGACAGTTCACAGCTGTCTGCAATTGCCAGTGTGGTGACACTTGCCTTTAAGTGCTCCCAGGCAGAATCTCTCTGAGTTGGAGGCTAGCCTGGTCTACAAAGTGAGTCCAGGACATCCAGGGATACACAGAAAAAACCCTGTCTTGAAAATCCAAAAGAAATAAATAAGGGGGGTGGGGAGGCTCTCCCAGAAAGCCTGGAGCAAGGAATTGCAGCCCAGAAAGCTTCTACCCATAATTCTCCTTCTATGACATTCTCGCATGGTCAGCAAAGCCTTCTTTATTTCCAGGGAGGGAAGTTTTTGTTGTTGCTTTTGCTTTGGGTTTGTTTTTGGAGACAGGGTTTCTCTGTGTATCCCTGGCTGTCCTAGACTCACTTTGTAGACCAGGCTGGCCTGGAACTCACAGAGATCCACCTGCCTCTGCCTCCCCCCAGTGCTGGGATTAAAGGCTTGTCACCACCACCTGGTCAGGGAGCAAGTTTTAAACTCCAGATAGATGGCTGCTTTGCAGGAACTCACCCCCTCGCCTTAGTTTTGGTCCTGAATCTCACACAAAATATTTTTCTCTTCCACAAATATCCTATGCATTTAAAAAGGAGGTCGGGGGGCTGGAGAGATGGCTCAGCGGTTAAGAGCACTGACTGCTCTTCCAAAGGACCTGGGTTCAAATCCCAGCATCCACATGGCAGTTCACAGCTGTCTGTAATCGCTGGGTGAGGTGGTGCACGCCTTTAATCCCAGGAGGCAGAGGCAGGCAGATCTCTGTGAGTTCAAGGCCAGCCTGTCAAGGATACACAGAGAAACCCTGTCTCGAAAAACCTAAAAAAAATAAAAAATAAAAAGGAGGTCGGCCAGGTGGTGGCGCACACTTTTAATCCCAACATTTGGGAGGCAGAGGCAAATGGATCTCTGTGAGTTCAAGGCTAGCTTGGTCTACAAAGTGAGTAGAGGACAGCCAGGGATACACAGAGAAACCCTGTCTCGAAAACCCTAATTAAATAAATATAAAAAGGAGGTCGTCCTTAGACATTTTATTTCCTCTAAAGTAAACTCCCTGTTTTCTTCTGATAGTCTTGGTTTCCGGCCCTGTGATTAAGGATGCCCCTTTCCCAGCTGTGCTGACCGAGCTCCCGCCATCTCTCTGGAGAGGACTTGACCAGCGTCATGGCACGCTTTAGCCACTAGAGAACGCTCGAGGTTCCTTAATCCGCTCTAGTGAAGCGGCTAGAACTCTCCCCGTCTCTAACGGAAGCACACGCCTCTGGTCTTACCAAAAAGATGGAGTGGGAAAGACTAGCTAAACCAAGGTGACACCAATCGGAAAAGATATTGCGCAGGTGACCTAGTGTCTTTTTTTTAGCCTAGAGTGTTCCACGAAGTCAAAGGAGGCCAAAAAAGATTTTCATATACCTTTGGCATGGATTTGGATTTGAGGGGGAAAGACTCCTTGAAGCCACCCAAGACAACACTTTAAGCAGTTCGGTCTCCTTCCCACAAACTAAAAATCAACAGCCGACAAAGAGGGTAATGGAAAGGAAATACTCCACCGCCTTCGCTTGGGCGCTCTGCAAGCAAACCCCTGCTTCATCTTTTTGATGGGCTTTTCTTTCTTTTTTTTTTTTTCTTTTTTTATAATAATTTATTTTTTATTTCTTCAAGTTATATCTCAATCACAATCCCCTCCCTACTCCCCCCTCCAGTCCCACCCTTCCACTCTCCTCCCACTCAAACCCCCATCCTCTTCCCTTCTTTTTTTTTTTTTTTTTTTTTTTTTTTTTTTTTTAGTTTAAGGTATTTCTTTTTCACCCCAACAGCTCTCCCTTTCAGTCCAACAAATGGTTCTTTTTCTTATAACTATAAATACAATACAAAACAGCAGAAATAAATAGGCCACAATTATAAGAGTTATATGGCTTAGCATACATTCCCAATGTCCAGTCCATATGTATTTGGCACCTGACTTTAACATTCTACTATCTAACCATCTCCATGAGTTTAAAGTTCTATATCTAACTCAGCTTTCATACTAACTTGCATCACAATTTAAAAAATATCTTCTTAGATCCAGAACACCCTCTTGATTCCTAAACAACTCAAAATTTAACTATGAGACTCTAGCTATCTATTCTTCAACCACCTCAGAGACCTGAGAGGGATAAATATATCTGATTATATAGGAAGTGCAGGGCCTGCAGCTTCCAAAACTAAGAAATGACATACCAGTGGCTGCCTGGACAGTTCCCATTTTCTCTCCATACATTACAGCATCAATCTTCAGCCATTTGGCCCCGTTTCTCTGACAGACATTGATTGTAGAGCAGGAATTATGAAGGACTTACCTACCCTGTCTTGGCAGAGCTAGGCTGTCGACTTACCTGCTTCCAAGTTTTGTCCTTTTTGGACAGAAGTCTGTCTACAGTTGAAGCAAGGGGTTTTTCTTGCCAAGAGAAAGGCTTACCACCAATTCAATCATCTCCCACTGGAGATTCTTCGATGCTCATCTTCTACTTGGAGTAGAATAGGGGGTGCTGTCAGGAGCTGACATGTCTCGATATCAAAAAATCTTAAGTTAAGAAAACATCTTTGAATGCCATATTCTGCAGATCTCTTGAGGTTTTTGAAGATGCCCTATCTATCTCTTATATTTAGATAAGCAAATATTGCTTGTCTCTTAGCAACTTGATTTCTGAGTAGCTTAGAAAATAACTGTGATAGACTGTCATAGTAACTAACAAAATGACACGTTTTCATGACTATTAGTTTCCGTTTCTTAATTATCCTAAACAGTTTATGTCGGTTGGTAGCAAGAGGTCAAAACTTGACATTTTATTTTTAAGTATTACTACGATTCTTTTTAAACAAGGCTGTTTAAGCATATGCTGAAAAGTCTGTGACATTTTTAAATTCTCCCCTTCTTTGTCTTCATACAGTCACTGTCCTGGTAACTTTGAAATTTACTTCTAGTTAATATCTTATTTTGGGTGTAGAAAAAACGTTTTTTTTTTTTTTTTTTTTTTAAAGAGACAGTGTCTCTTCATACAGCCCTGGCCGTCCTGGAACTCCCTGTGTAGACCAGGATGGCCTGGAACTCACAGAGATCTGGTTCCTGAATGCTGGGATCAAAGGCATGTGCCACTGTGCCCAGCTAGAAAGCAATATTATTATGACTATGACCAAATCTATAATAGGCCAGTACCTTTTGTGCCTTTATTTTTAAATTTTTCTGTGTTTCCAGGGGCTTTTTTTTTTTTAAGGTTTTTTTTTGAGACAGGGTTTCTCTGTGTATCCTTGACTGTCCTGGACTTACTTTGTAGACCAGGTTGGTCTTGAAGTCACAGAGATCCGCCTGCCTCTGCTGGGATTAAAGCCATGTGCCACTACTGCCTGGCTGTTTGTTTTTTATATGATTAAACCATGTTGATTGTATTTTAAGACAGTTCTTATTCCTGTCAGTTGGGGATGTGTTGTTTCTCCTGTTGTAGTTGTAAAATATGCACTGTGATTTTTTTCTTTTTCTTCCTTTTTTTTAAAAAAACAGGTTGGCTAGGAACTCTCTGTGATGACCAGGCTGACCTCAAATCCAGAGACATTCCTGGCTTTGCCTCTTGAGTGCTGGGATCTCTCCATTTATTAAATCATTTTGTGTATTAAAATATATTCCCCTCAGCTGGGCATGGTGGCGCACACCTTTAATCTCCCAGCATTTGGGAGGCAGAGGCAGGTGGATCTTTGTGAGTTCTAGGCCAACCTGGTCTACAAAGTAAGTCCAGGACAGCCAAGGCTCTGTTACACAGAGAAACCCTGTCTCAAAAAAACAAACAAAAAAATATATAAATATTTATATGTTCCCCTCAAAGGGATACATTTCCAAAAGTGAATACTTAATCCTCCTGCTTATAGTTAACCATGATTATTGTATTCTTCTGGTAGATGTGTTTTCATGGACTTTTTAAAGTATTTTGGAGTAAATTACTTATTTACTTATATGAATTTAGGCCAGTCTATGATTGCTTCTGTTTATCTGTTTTTAATCAGATGATATAGAAATAGTTAATTTTTAGTTACTATTAGGTAGGTATTTCTTTCTTTGCTTTTTTTTTGGAGACAGGCTGGCTTTGAACTTGCAGTGCCCTTCACTTCCAAGTGCTGAGATTACAGCTGTGCCGTCATGTCCAGCTGGTTTCTCCTATGGTTTTGCTTGCTGGACTTTAGTGAAGTTTTTAGTTTCTTTATCTCAGTGTTCTAATTACTGCATGGAAGGGGTATTAATGATTGATAGTGGAGTTGGGTTTGAGTAGGGCATGAGAGGAGTAAGCTTTCATTCAGGTGGATTAAAGTGTGCTTTTACTTTACTGAGAATAAGTAATGTTTATTGATATTTCTTCCTTTTCAGCTATGTGATGATGATGCCATTTAAACGACAGGCTCTAGTGGAGTTTGAAAACATAGATAGTGCCAAAGAATGTGTGACATTTGCTGCAGATGTACCTGTGTACATTGCTGGCCAACAAGCTTTTTTCAACTATTCTACAAGCAAAAGAATCACTCGACCAGGAAATACTGACGATCCATCAGGGGGGCAACAAAGTTCTCCTGCTCTCTATTCAGAATCCTCTTTATCCAATTACTGTGGTATGTATTTTAGTAGAACAAACTACCTCTATAACAACTTAAGTTTTCTTATCTGCTGACTAGTTTTTGTTGTTGTTTTCATCTGTTTTGAGAAACTATTTTATTATGTAGCCCTTACTGACCTGGAACTTGGTATGTAGACTACTTTGGCCTGGAACTTCACAGAAATCTGCCTGCCTTTGCCTCCCAAGTGCTATGATTTAAGATGTGCAGCAACATGCTTAGATAATCTTTTTTTTTTTTAAGATTTAGTTTTACTGTGTGTGCATTGGTGTTTTGCCTGCATTTATGTCTGTGCTCCATATGTGTGCAGTCCCCTTGGAGGCCAGAAGAGGGCGTCACAAATCCCCCTAGAACTGGGGTTAAGATGATTGCTGCTGTGTTGCTGGAAACCTGACCTAGGGTCTGAACTACCTCTAGTCCAGTGGTTCTTAACCTGTGAGTCTTGACCTCTTTGGGGATCCAATGACCCTTTCACAGGGGGTCGCATATCAGATATCTTGGTTATCAGATACTTAAATTGTGATTCATAACAATAGCAAAGTTACAGTTATGAAGTAGCAATGAATTAATTTTATGGTTGGGGGTCAATACAACATGAGGAGCTGTATTAAAGGGTCACAGCATTAGGGAGGTTGAGAACCACTGCTCTAGCCTCACTCTTTACGCTTTTAAAAAGGTGGGTATGGTAGAACGCCTCTGATTCCAGCACTTGAAGGCAAATATGGGTAGATTTCTTATTTTGAGGCTATCCTGGTCTGTGTGGCCATTTAGGACTATACAGTGAAATCCTCTTAAGAAAAGTTTAATGATTAAGAGGGATGACATCTGGTAAAATTTTACTTCTTAGATAAAACAAAATGGAATATAGTTTTAATGTTTTTTTTTAATGTAAAAAATGAATAAATACTTTTTTTGCTTCATAGGATGTTCTGTATACAGTATGCAACCCTGTTGGAAAGGTACAACGAATTGTTATATTCAAGAGAAATGGGATACAAGCAATGGTTGAATATCCTTTATTTGTAAATGTGTTACTGATGTATAGAAGTATTTATAATTCATATTGATATCTTTTTCTGCTTGAGCATTTCTAGGCAAGTGATTTTTCCTCTTAGAGCAATCTTGACTAAACTTTGTTTTTGTTTTTCTTATTTTGAGATAGGGTCTTGTGTAAATCTGGCCATCAGTTCAGAGGTCCACCATTTCTGATTGCTGAGATTTAAGGTGTGCACCACCATACTCTGCTTATTTAAATTTAAAAAATGACACTGCAGTCCTTATAGGGAATTTTACCATTTTTATAACTTTGTGCCATAAAATAGTCCATAAAAAAGTACTAGGGATTGAACCCAGGGCCCCTCATGCTAGGCTAAGTACTTCTGTTACTTCTTTTGCCCTATTCTCACTTTAAGAATAAAATAATTTTCTATTTCAAGGTTTAGATTGTCCTTCATTAGGGGGATAAGACCTACTCCATTCTCTGTAGTACTTCTAATGATTTGGAAAGATTAGTGTAGGTAATGTTGATGGTACATTTTCTTGTTATTCTCCATCTTCAAAATAAATCGTTATTAAGTAAAGATTTATTTAGAAATTTTATTTGGGAAGACATTTCCAGAAACAGTTTTGGTTATCTTTTTAGTTTCTTGGGAATGAAGAACAACTAAATTTAGGAAGCCTTCAGCCACATTTCCTTAATAGAGCTTTACATTTGAGTCAGTCCTTTGTGCCCAGAAAGCTAAAGCAGCACTCAATGGAGCTGATATATATGCTGGGTGTTGCACACTAAAAATTGAATATGCAAGGGTGAGTATTTCTTTTCAACACTCTACCTAAGAACTATTTATACTTTGGGTATTCAATTTAAACTTACTTCTCTTCACTTTCAACAGCCAACTCGTCTAAATGTTATTAGGAATGACAATGACAGTTGGGACTACACTAAACCTTATTTGGGAAGACGAGGTAGGTATTTTACACATTTTAGAATCTACTGGGATCTGCTGAGAAATTTTTACAAGCAGTTATGTTCTTTTTTTCTGAGATGAGCTAGTTAAAATGAAAATCTTGTTGCCGAATGCTTTTGTTGAAAAGTGTAATGCTGGAAATTAACCTTGGACATTAGTGCCCCCCTACTGGTATCTGCTGAGCTTATTTATGCAAGGAGCCCTCACATACAGGCACGCCCGCAGTTCAAGGACTTGCATTTCTCCAAGCAGCTCTCTCTCTTTGGAGGAGAGGAAACTGATTCAGAATATTCCTTACAAACTGCAAACTTGCACACTGCTTCTCTATGGAAAGGACTTTTCCCCCAAGCTGGACGAGGCATTAAGAAGGATAGAGGACTCCAGCAGGCTGACTCTACACCTCATCATGCACAACAGCGGCATCAGCAAAAGCCCTCTGAAAAACTCAGACTTGCAATTCACCTTGACTGCATACTACATGCACCATCACCCCAAGTTTTTAAAGGACGACATTTAACAGTACTTCAGACTTGCATGGGATGAACACCATGATAGACTGTGCCCATTTATTCAAGTTGTATGTATACTGATCTGATTTCCCTTAAGATTTCAGTTGTAGAATTTTTATTTATGAAAACTAGACTTTTTGCAATGTTGTAAAGTTCACTGCCCATTGATGTAACTGTTTTCAGCTTAGATTTAAATTGTTAATTGGCTTTTAGCCATCGGTCAATTTTATCTACAGGCCTTGGGAATTGATAATGCTCAACCAATCCACACAGGCATTAAAGATACGTGGATTAGAAAGGTGTGCGTTTGGCTGGGGACAAACCGGTCAGTGGCAGAGCATGTGCTTAGCATGCGTTTGCCCCTGTGTTTGATCCTCAGCACAGAAAAGTGCACACTTGTTGCATTAAGTTTACTTTGGCTTTATTTTTGTTTTTCCCAAATTATGAACATTGAACAGAGATTTTAACAAAATGAAAAGGTGCATTATATGTAAAAGATGTTTCTCTGTGTGGTTTGATTTTTGTAAAGTGGCTGTTTATAAGTTGTCACATTTTGTAACAATAAGCTTTTTTACTGATGTTAATTTGTGTAACCAGAAAATTCGACATTTCAAATATAGGTGAAAAGTAACATGTCCTTTTCAAGGTAGAATATAATTAAACTTGGTAAATCAGAAAATTAAAAGCATTTCATTTGAAATTCATTTTCACTAATAGCCTATAAATGCTAAATTTCACAAGCATAGATTTCAATGATAAATTGTTCAAGTAACTGTGGTAATTCTGGAATATACAAATTAAAATGTCAATCTTGTAAAAACAAGGGGGCTTCAGTATTGGCTACATCTCAACTACAATATTAACGTTTGAAGCACATGTTAGAAGAGCTCAAGATGTGTCCGTACAAGTTAGCTAGAGTACCTTCTATGCCATCTAAAGTATCTTGAGCAGTGCATACTCTGTGGCGCATGTACCTCAGCCAAAGGAGAGAGTGAGGTACAATGTGGTCCTTCGTGTGTTCAGGCACTTAGGGCTTGTTTAGCTCTCAGTTTCCAGGAATCATTTCATCTTATGGATGGAATTGTAAATAGGTTTGTTTTGTAAAATGGAGCTTTGTTAGATCCCCAGTTTTTTGTTACTTATGGAAATTTGCTTGGTGTATGCATGGTGCAGTTTGAACCAGTCCTGGAAACCAAATCCCTAGGAACCCAAACAACAGGACAAATGGTTGATGAGAAATCTCTCACTTCTGTTCCCTGTTTCAATATATTGAAACATTTATAGCTTTTTCTTTCTTTTCTTTTTTTTTGTGGGTTATGTTTTTAAGACAGGGTTTCTATCTGTAGACCAGGGTGGCCTTAGACTCAGAGATGTACACATCCCTACCTTCCTAGTGCTAGTATTAAAGGTGTGTGCTACCCAGCAAAACATCTATACACTTTAACATTGTTTGTTCATTCTTTTAAAAGGTCTGAACTTTACACAAAGCCAACTTATTTTTTTCATGTAATTCTAGTTAATCTATTTAGAAATCTGTAAGGTAAATATCTAAATAATAAAGCATAAGTAAAGGAAATAAAATAATTTATGCTTTTAAGGAAAAAATATTGTTTTTTTATTTTTTATTGACGGGTAGCTTTCTGTCTAGACTTGCAGCTTATAAACATAAACATAGTTTCTTTAGTGATCTAAGCTTGACTGACATTGACAAATCATTACAATTATTTATCTGCTTTGCCCAAAGACCTTCATGGAGAGCCACATATGGTGGTGAGTGTCTGTGATCTCAGCACTTGGGAAGTAGAGTCAAAGAATCAGGAATATGAAGTCAGCCTGAGTTGTATGAGATGCTGTCCCCAAAACTAAACAGAACAATAAATAAAAGGAAGACAAAAAGATCCTCATATATCTTTACTATAATAAAGTACTTATTAAAATATAATTTCATTTTTTAAAATGTGATTACATTTTATTCCATAGAATCCTTAACCTGAACAGTAAAATTCATGGAAACATTATTTTTCTTATAAGAGATAAGAAATTTAATTTAGTGTTTGGTGGTATCTGCTTAAGCAGACAATAACTGAGAATTCAGCAGACTGGATTAATTTAAGAGGATTGAGACAAATATATTGGGAAATGCTGGAAACCATGTAAGAAAAAAAGTTTTTAGCCAGGAGAAGCACTGATGGAGGAGGTGAGGGCACATTAATGTTCAAGCATTTGGAAGAATGTTTAAGTAATCAGTGTAAGGTTTTAAATACATTAGAATGTGGGTGGAGGATCAGTTTCTGTTCTGTATAGAAAGTAATTTTCTTGAAATTTAGGTTATCAGGCTTGAGAGATGGCTCAGCAGTTAAGAACACTGGCTGCTCTTTCAAAGGACCCACATGGCAGTTCACAACTGTAATTGTTGGGCATGGTGGCACACCCCTTTAATCCCAGCACTCAGGAGGCAGAGACAGGCGGATCTCTGTAAGTTCAAGGCTAGACTGATTTACAAAGTGAGTTCAGGACAGCTAAGGATACACAGAGAAACCCAATCTGGAAAAATCAAAAAGAAAAGAAAAAAAATTAGGTTATCTGTAAATATAAAGAAAGATAGTAAGTAAATGCCTTTTTGCTAGTATTGGTTAAGCAGTGGCCAAAAGGAATGGTTAAAAGATTTTTGTTTTGTTTTTTAATTAAATAAAAATTAGACTAGATGATTCTCTTCAATCCCTTTCAGTGGTATGATAGTTTAGTTAAAATGGGTAATTGAAAATAGACTTCTCTAGATTGGCATGAAAGTTAAAGCATTTCTCATCTTCCATAAACCTTGCTTGTTTAGGTGTCTAAGGGTGTTTTGGGCACTATAATTTAATCAGCAAACTTCTAAAAGTATTATATGATGATTTGAAATTTCCTAACTGACACTAGAAGTCCTATTTTTGGAAATCTGGAAGTAAGTTTTTTAAAAAAATTATCTCTCAAAGATTTGAGGGAATTGGCAAGCCATTTTTGAAAATATAGCTAGAATAAAAATTATCTTTAGAGTATTGTAGTATTTTCATCCAATAATGTAGCCCCCTTGGTTAGGTTTATCTTGGCATATTTAAACTCTGGAGGTTGCTCATATTTGTGCTTGATGTTATGGTCAATAGAAAATGACCTATCTTTGATACATCATAAGCCAGTGATGTGCAAATTTTCAGCTCTCAAGTCAGTAGGTGTTTGTAAATATGTGTATGTACATATAAAATACTCTGTGTTTACTGATTGTGAAACCATGTAATACAGGTTGTTGTTGGCTTATGCTGAAACTTCTTGAAAGAAGCCCACTTTGAAAATGTGTTGCTGTTGAAGCTAATAGTATGATTCAGGTACTGTCTTTCAAAGTCCTGCACTTACAAGCCTGTTTTAAAGACATGTATTGGTAAAGACTTCTGTACAGTGTCAAGCTCTAGCAGTGTGAACATTCACTTCCTCAAAGCAGCTAATCTTTTAAGTTTGAAAGTGTGATTGTATTTGGTATTTATCAAGAACATAATTTCCAGTGGAATTTGTTAGATAGAATTGTTTTCTTAAACTTTTGGTGTTTGTATTTAAATTGAATATGAATGGATGTTTAAAATTAACCAGGAGCCATGTTTCTTTTATGAAGTATATGGATGTTTTGAATGGGTGTTTCCCATGTAAAAACTTTTAAGTACTTGGATCAAATTGTTAAAACCATGTTTCTACTTTTGTGTCAGATAGAGGAAAGGGTCGCCAGAGACAAGCCATTTTGGGAGATCACCCTTCTTCGTTTAGACATGATGGCTATGGTAAGTCTGTCAAGGCAAAAGGAAGGTAGTGTAGATGAACCGCTCAAATATTTGCATTTCTGGTGAAGAGGTGCCTGTTTCTTGTCTGTGTATCTTTCCTGAGTCCTAACCACCCATTGTAGTTTATTTACAAGTTGTCCAGAACCTTTGTTTTCTTAGGATGTTGATACCTTAAATAATCTGTGAAGTAAATTGAGAGCTATTGACTGGGGGTGGGGGGTTGAATGAAAATGAACGCCTTTTTTTTTTTCTTCTCTGTTCTGTGGTTTGGTTTTGATTTGTAAGGGACTCTGGCTTAGAGGACCAGGAAGGGGTATTACTGCTTAGTAGGCTTATTTTCATTTAGCAATTGAAAGAAGCATGGGTCTATTTATATAGATGCTTAGTTTTGTAGTTGGTATTTTGTATTTAATTCCATTTTTGAAGCCTCTCTCTTCTTACTCTTTGCTAGTTTGGAAATTTAATTTAAAATTATTTTTTATGTATGTGGGTGTTTAGCCTGAATGTATATCTGTGCACAGTGTGTGTGCCTGGCGCCTTAGGATCTTAGAAGAGTGCCTTGGATCTCCTGGAACTGTAGTTAGACAGCTGTAAGCTTCTGCACCCTCGTGTGGTGCTGGAATTAAACCCAAGTCCTGGGAAGAGCAGCTAGTGCTCTTAACCACTGAGCCATCTTTCCAGTGTTTTTTTTTTTTTAACTTGAAAAATTTATTTCTTACATCTGTGAAAACTTTTCTTCAAGGTTTTTTAGTAATCTATATGGCAGGAAAGTTGAAATATTTTCTTGTTAAAACAGTAAGTGTTGTACTTTCTTTTTTTTTTAATTACATTTTTATTTTGTATGGGCATGCCAGTTGTAGGTCAAGAGGACTTGGTTCTCTTCCACCATGTGGGGCCCAGGAATTGAACTCAGGTTTTTAGGCTTGGGGGCAGGCACCTTTCTCTCACAGAAACATCTTGCTGGCCTGACATAATATTTTTTGGTTTCTGTAGCATAGGAGTGTATGTGTAGTTTTGTTGCTATAGTAAAGAAGCACTGAGTAGGAGCCTATTATGCTATATATTACAGAAGATTCACGTTATTTATTGTGTTAAATGTTAATGGTAGTCACTTGAAGGCTAAAACCTGGTTAAATCTTTGCCAAAGGAGCTAGAAAAATTGAAAAGAATAGATGAGAAACAAGGAACTCCCTTGCAGTAGTAGTGAAACTCTTCCTTTGCATAGGTTTTGGGGAATAGTATTGTTATCAGATATATTTTACTGAAATAATTAGGTAGACAAATAAATTGCATATCATAATAGAACCTTTTACTTAAAAAACATGTTGTGTGAAATTCTTTGATATTTTATTATTGTGTGTGAGAGTAAAATTCTAAATATGTCATATGTAAAGAGACATGCACAACTTGAAGTGATAGGTACTAAATAGGGGTCATTGAGATGGTGGAGTCTTGCTTTCTGGGAATAATTATCTTGGTTTGTGTGGGTATGTCTATTCTCACCTATGTCATTAAGATATTGAACTTGGAGATTAATTTATTCTGCTTCCCTGCTTCCTAAGAGAAGTAAGCAGATGTGCTTAAGTGGACAGAGACTAAATAAAAAGAAGTAAGATGAAGAAGTGTGAAAAAGATATGAGCATGTCCTGGGGATATTGGGATATTTTATAAATGTGCAGATCACAACTGCACATTTTAGAGCAGCGGTTAAGCAGAACAGCTTTATTTGCACTTTATGATTACATCATCATGTTCCTAGGTAATGATCTAAAATAAAGAAGAAATAGAAAAAGCTAGTTATGAGTAGGTACATATTTTTTTCCCTTAAATTTATTTATTCATTTTACATCCCGATCCCAGCCCTCTCCCTCCCCTCCTCCCGGTCCTACTCTCCCACCCTCTGCCCCATTCGCCATCCCCTTCTCAGAGAAGGGACCCCCCCAACCAGCCCCAGTACTTCATGTTGCATCAGAATTAACTGTATCCTCTTCCACTGAAGCCAGTCAGTACAGCCCAGCTAGGGGAAAGGTATCTAGCAGTAGGCAACAGGGTCTGTTTCAGGGACAGGCCCCACTCTAATTGCTAGGGGGCCCACATAAAGACCAGACTGCCCGTCAGCTCCTTAAGTGTAAAGGGCTTGGGTTCAGTCGGTACATGCTGTTTGGTTGATGGTTCAATCTCTTTGGGCCCCCATGGGCCTGGGTTAGTTGCTTCTGTTGGTTTTGTTGTGTCTTGTTCCCTTCCTGGTGCCTCTGTCCTTGTCCCCCCACCCCCACCCCCAACTCTTCCACAAGATTCCCAGGTCTCTGTCCAGTGTTTGGCCATGTCATCTGTTTCAATCCTTTTCTGGATGAAGCCTCTCAGAGGACAGTTATGCTATCTCTGTTCCTGTCTGGTGGTCCCTGATGGCTGCCTGGGTCTAGGTTGCAGGTAGAGATGGCACCCAGGAGATTAGTCAGCGGAGGGCCACTAGATTAAATTTAATCATTGTTCTATCATAGAATAAATCTTATGCTGTCACAGGTTTCTGTTTTTTGTTTAAAAGACATGATCTCATATATATTTCTGGCTGGGCTGGAACTCAAAACCAGGCTACCTTTGAACCAACCATACTTGAACAGTGAACTTCAAGCAGTTGCGTGTTGATGGCTGTTGTTTTAGGATCAATATTTTGAAAGACAGGAAATGACTTCAAAATGTTAGTAAAACAAGTTATATAACATTTTCCCATATAAATGGATTATTTTAAATATGTGAAACATCAGGGGCTTTTTGGTTTGTTTTTGTTTGTTTGTTTTTTGAGACGGGGTTTCTCTGTGTAATAGCCCTGGCTGTCCTGGACTTGCTTTGTAGACCAGGCTGGCCTTGAACTCACAGAGACCCACCTGCTTCTGCCTTCTGAGTTGCTGGGATTAAAGATGTGTGCCACCATGCCTGGTGAAACATTAGTTTTTTTAAAGCCTTAAGACTTGCAAGTCCTCTTTAGGCTTGATAACTATACACAATAAATGATATAATTTAAATAATATACATAATTTATATATATTATATAATGTACAAATAATTAGATAATTTATTATAGATAAATAATATAGATAATTTAATTCTGATGACTAATGGTCATAGTTAAGATCATCACATTTATTCTCTTATCTAGACTGGCTGTTACTTAACCTGTGTTTCATCAACATTTATAAATTTTGTCCAACTTGAGCACAGAGAAAGTTTCTATGCTTCTCTGCTGCAGGTCTTTTTACTGCCCATGGGGAAAAGGAATAGTGATTTTAGTGAAGTATCATTGTGACATAAGCAAGTGCCTGTGGTAGGGAGGCAGTACAATACGAATAATGATTTTGCAAATGGTGATCAAAGTCCTTGAGTCCCACTTCCCCCTAAAAAGGTGATGAAACAGTTCCTTCTTAAATGAGGAAACAGCTTGAGATTTGATGTTATTGCCCTTCAGGAGGACGTTTGTGTACATTCTACATTGTGCTTCTGTAGCCACTAACTCAGAAGCTCACTCCTAAATATTTAAGGCATATGTTTTTTAGTTACTTATTACACAGGAATTTTTGTTCTTTTTTTTTTTTAATATGTATGTGCGTGTGCTTGCATGGGTTTAGCATATCACACATGCAGGTGCCCGAGGAGGCCAAAAGGTATCAGATCCCTGGAACTGGAGTTGTGGCTATTGTGCAGCAGTCCCTCACATGGGTACTAGGAGCTGACCGATCCCAGGCCCCTGGAAGAGCAGTAAGCTTTCTTGACTGTTGGCTTCTCTTCAGCTCTGAGTTTATGCTCGTGCACAATAGGCCTCCGTCTCAGTGGCTGCTTCTGGGCTCTTAGTTGATGTACTCTGCCTACTTTCATGCTTCAGTTTCTGCATACTTCTTCCATTCTGGTACACACTTAAGAAGAAGCTTGAAAATGAAGTTGATTCTGAAATGAAGATTCTCAGTTTAAGAGATTTGGGGGAGAGAGATTTTCCATTAGAATTTCAGATATTTTCTGTTGAGTTCTAGATTTTTTTTTTTTTTTAAGTTTTTTTTGAGACAGGGTTTCTCTGTATCCTTGACTTTCCTGGACTCACTTTGTAGGCCAGGCTGGCCTTGAACTCACAGAGATCCACCTGCCTCTGTCTCCCTGAGTGTTGGGATTAAAGGTGTGCCCCACCACACCCGGCAATTACACACAGCTGTGAACTGCCATGTGGGTGCTGGGATTTGAACCCAGGTCCTTTGGAAGAATAGTCAGTGCTCTTAACTGCTGATCCGTCTCTCCAGCCCGGTTGTTTTTTTTAAGTGTACATTTTGTAATGTGTTTTGCCTGCATGTTTGTCTGTAAGGGTATTTACAGACAAAGGATTCCCTGGAACTGGAGTTACAGACAGTTGTGAACTGCCATGTGTTTCCTCCAGAAGAACAGTCAGTGCTCCCAACCTCTGAGCCATTTCTCCAGCCCACACCCCCTTTTGTTTTAAAGAAAGAAAAAAGATTGCAGGCCCGTAAGATGGCTCAGTGGGTAAAGTCACTTGGTGCCAAGCCTGACAACCTGAGTTTGATCCTCGGAACCCGCATGGTACAACAGAACAGACTCCTGCAATCTGTCCTCTTGTCTCCACCTTTACTGTGGCACACACCAAATGAAGTATTAATGGAGAATGATAGAAGACCCGTGTACAGATACAGCACTAACTAATGAATCCTACTCTTTATTTTTCCGAAAGTTAAATTATAGTGCAGTATATTCAAGGAGACAACTTTGTAGGGCTGAAAATGGTTTTTCTTTTGTGGGAGCTTGTTTGAAACAGGATCTCACTTTGTAACCTTGGCTGGCCTCAAACTCATAGATAAACTACTTGGCTCTGCCTCCTTAGTGTTGGGATTAAAAGCATGCACCTTAGCACTAACTTGAAAATGTATTTTTCTTATATTTATATGAAAGTAGTTTATTTGGGGCTGGAGAGATGACTCAGCAGTTAAGAATACTGACTGTTCTTCCAAAGGACCTGGGTTCAAATCCCAGCACCCACATGGCAGTCCACAACTGTCTGTAATTGCCGTGTGTGGTGGTGCACGCCTTTAATCCCTGTGCTCGGGAGGCAGAGGCAGGTGGATCTCTGTGAGTTCAAGGTCAGCCTGGTTTGCAAAGTGAGTCCAGGACAGCCAGGGCTGTTACACAGAGAAACCCTGTCTGGGGGTGGGGGTTGGGTGGGGGGAAGTAGTTTATTACATTTATTTGTATCTTATTCCTCTAAAAGATTGCCATTTTTAAAAATTGGAGGCATAATTTTATACAGTGAAATTGATAGTGTGCATATAGTGTGTTTCCTGTTGTTTTTTTTTTTCCCTCTTTTAAGAAGGTTCTCACAGGACTGGAGAGATGCCTCATCAGTTAAGAGCACTGGCTGCTCTTCCAGAGGATGTAGGGTCATTTCCCAGCACCCACAGGGCAGTTCACAGCTGTCTGTAACTCTTGTTCCAGAGGATCTGACTGACCCCTTCACACAGATATACATGCATTCAAAACACCAATGTACATACAATAAAAATAAATGAATTATTTTAAAAGAGAGAGATCCCTGCCCCTCTGTAATTTAAAAAAAAAAAAAAAGAAGGTTCTCATAAGCTAGACTGTCCTCTATGTAAGCAACTGTGACCTTCAGTCTGGATCTCCTTGCCTTACCCAAGCACTGGGTTATAGGTGTGCGTCCCCATGTCTGAGTGAACTATATCAATATACATTTATTCATACATATGTGCATACATACTTATATATCCCAAAGTTTTACACTGGCTCCCTCAATCCTACAGCCTAGTCTTAAACTTTTTGAAAATACAAGTTTAGAGCACTTTATATATAGGTATACTTAAGTCTATTGGATGTGATACATACAAATGCTGATTTGATTTGTCTCCTGTATTCACAGTTAAGTATTCATAATCTTGAGGTTTGTGTTGTTTTGTTTCTGATGTGCATTAAACTAATTTTGAGAATTTAATTTGGGGGGAATGAGCTTAATAACAGTGCTTGTTTAGAATACACAAGGTCCTGGGTTTTTATATGGTGAAGTTCATTTACTAATATTTGTAAATAGAAATATGTATATATGTTTTACTTATTTATTATTCTGATCATTTTTACAGGATCACATGGTCCATTATTACCTTTACCAAGTCGCTATAGAATGGGCTCTAGAGATACACCTGAACTTGTTGCTTACCCATTACCACAAGCTTCTTCCTCATACATGCATGGAGGAAGTCCCTCTGGTTCTGTTGTAATGGTTAGTGGATTGCATCAGCTCAAAATGAATTGTTCAAGAGTCTTCAACCTATTCTGCTTGTATGGAAATATTGAAAAGGTAAATTTTGTTTTGTTTGTTTATTTGGGTGGGATATCTAGTAGTAACTAGAAAAATGCTAAACATTCTTTTTTTTTTTAAATCAGGAACGTACATCTAAGTTTTTAAATGAGTTACATAAGCTTAAAAAGAAAACCATTATGGGCTGGGCGTGGTAGCACATGGTTTAATCCCAGCACTCAGGAGGAGAGGCAGGTGGATCTCTGTGAGTTCGAGGCCAGCCTGGACTACAGACTGAGTCCAGGACAGCCAGGGCTTCACAGAGAAACCCTGTCTTGAAAAAAAAAATCAAAATAACAACAACAACAACAAATTATGTGTGAACTACAGAAATAATGTATTTCTGCAGTTCAGAATAAATAATTTGCTGGTAAGTGTCAATATAGATGGTTAGTAATAAAAATATGTTTTAAATCAGTTTGACTCCTGGTTTTTCTGCTTTATAATGTTACGAATGTGATGCATTTAATAAAAATCATACTCTAAATTTAAAATTTGCTATACCACCAATATTTGTAAACTTTCCTTCTGTAATCCTAAGAAACTGCAACAGCCCAGACTTATGAGTTGTGTGATCACATGAGCAAAAAGCTGTGATACTCCACAGTATACTATGTCAGCTAAGCTATGATGTTGGCTTGACTGGGTATATTTATGTTCATTTTCAACTTAGGCTATTGTTATTTTAATAGTCAAAGAAAGCCTATAGTTTTGATCACTTCAAATAGGTTGTAGCACTTAATATGTTAAACTATAGAATTTGAAAGGGTAGTTATGTTCATGGAGCTAGGTATTTGTAAATGTATCTCAGAGCTTGACTTGCTTGGTGGGGATGTTGGCTTTTTATACACTTGGTTTCGAAATGCCATGATATAAATATCATTTTATTTTTTATATTTTTGTTTTATGTGTATGAGTGTTTTTCTTGTATGCATACCTGTACATCACGTGTGCCTGGTGTCCATGGAAGTCAGAAGAGGGTGTTGGATCTCCTGAAACTAGAGTTAGGAATGGTATGAGCCACCATATGGGTGCCAGAACTAAATCCAAGTTCTTTTTAAGAGTAACAAGTACTCTTAATTGCCAAGCCAACCTCAATAATCTTGGGAGGAACAATGTGTTTTTATTTGAGCTCAATTAATATTTGAAACTGACCCACTTTGACAGAATGTTTCAATACTGTAATAATATTTTCCTCTATTATGTGATTTTAATGTTCTTCCCCTAGTGATAAGAAAGTATAAACATGTGAGTCACTGGTGTGGGAGTGGGAACATGGTTTAAAAACTTGATATTCCAGCCGGGCGGTGGTGGCGCACGCCTTTAATCCCAGCACTTGGGAGGCAGAGGCAGGTGGATCTTTGCGAGTTCGAGGCCAGCCTGGTCTACAAAGCGAGTCCAGGACAGCCAGAGCTGTTAAACAGAGAAACCCTGTCTCGAAAAACCAAAAAAAAAAAAAAAAAAAACTTGATATTCCTAAGTCTTTTGGTTCGTTAAATCTAAAGCCTTGATAAGCAGCTCTTGAGAGTCCTAAAACAAGGCTGTCTCCATTATTTCATCATACTAAAAAGAGGAAGAAAAGAAAAAAAAACTTTTGTATTTGGTTTAAGGGTAGGTAGACAACTAAATTCAGGAAGTTTAATCTATGTCTTTTGTGTTAAGAATTGTCTTATGATTTAGTTTTTGGTATGTTTGACTATATTGTTTCATATTACCTCAAATTTTTAATACTTTTGAAACTTTTATTTATTGTATTTTATGTGTGTGGGTGTTTTGCCTATGTATGTTTATGCACTACCTTCGTGCCTGGTGCCCAAGGAGGCCAGAAAAGGGCTTTAATCTTCTGGAACTGGAGTTACAGAAAGTTGTGTGCTTCCATGTGGGTGCTGGGAATTGAACCTGGATCCTCTAGAAGAGCAGCCAGTGAGTGAGTGCTTTTAACTGCTGAGCTATCTCTTCAGCCTCCAAGTTTTAAATAATGATGGATAGTTATACATAAAACTCAAACCATCATAATCTTTTTTAAGTTTAAAGATAATAATATTTAAACTTTTCCAATGATTTGACTTTTTAAAGATTAGTGTGTATGATTATTTTGTCTGCATGTGTACATGTTGTGGCATGTGTGTGCCTGGTGCCTGTAGAATTCAGAAGAAGGGGTGCGATCCCCAGAACGGTGGATCGAGATGGTTATGAGCCACTATGTAGGTGCTAGGAATCAAACCTGGGTCTTCTGCAAGAGCAACAAGTACTCTTACTCTTACTAGATTTTCAGGATATTACTGGAGTAAATCAGGGGACAAAGTGTTGCCTACAGCAAAACAACTGATTTCAAGTAAAGCTGAAAATTTCTGGTACTACCAAGTATGATACAGAGTGCTAGAGTATCCCTTTAAAACTGGAAAAGATGAAACCAGACGTGGTGGTGATCGCCTTTAATCCCAGCACTCTGGAGGCGGATCTCTGTGAGTTTGAGGCCAGCCTGGTCTATAAAGTGAGTCCAGGACAGCCAGTTATACAGAGAAACTGGAAACAATGGAGATAAATAAATAGTGAATTTAGGACTTATATATATTCTTTGTGTTCCCTTGAGGCTAACAGTAAGAAGGGGAGTGTGTTCAAGTTGTCATGCTTATTATTTGGTGTAATAGTTCTAAGTGCCCAACATTGCACTTCCTACTACTATGTTATCTCTATGCCATTTTGTATTTATTTATTGCCTTAACATAAAGGTGAAGATGGTTACGTTTACCATTAAATCTGTAGTATGTAACACAGTGCTTTTCAAAACATACTAGATATTCAATTATTTGTTGAATGAAATTGATAAAATAGGCTTAGGGATTACTTAGGAATTCTGTCATCTTCATTTTATAGTGACAGTCTGGTGTAGTGGAATTAAGTAAATTACCTCTAGATCACACAGAGAAAGCCTTGGGGTAACCTGTGCTCTATGTGCTGTAGAATACAAGTACAGTTTCCCCTTTAACTTCACTCAGTTTGGTAAGAGTTAAGGCTGTCTTATAAATGACAGAATAAGGCTACAATTCTAAGAAATGATCTTTGGGGGGATTTTTGTGTTTGCAGGTAAAATTTATGAAGACCATTCCTGGCACAGCACTCGTAGAAATGGGTGACGAGTATGCTGTGGAAAGAGCTGTCACACACCTTAATAATGTCAAACTGTTTGGGAAAAGACTTAATGTTTGGTAATTACTTGTCTTAAGTTATAAATGTTAAGAATGTTTTGGAATTCTTGTTAACTTTAGAGTATTTTGTACTAATTGAGCGTATATCTGAAGACAACAGCATTAGTATTTTTATTACTGACAGGTTTTAGGGTTATGTAATTGTTCTAAGTTTCTATATATTTTTTTAATTTATAAATTAAACAATATGTTTATAAGTATGTGTACATGAGTGCAAGTTGCCCAGGGAGTCCAGAAGAGAGCATCATATCCCCTGGAGCTGGAAATAGAGGTGGTTGCCAGCCATTCGACCTTGGTGCTGGGACCTGGACTCAGGCCTTCTGCAGTAGCAGTAGGCACTCTTAACCATGGAGTCATCTATTAAACTAGATCTCCTAGTTTTTAGTTTTATTACCATCAAAAATGTTAAAACAGATAAGTTCTTAACATGAGAATATAGTTGATATATGTTCTTTCTAATTGATATCTAAAATATAAGAATGATTGATTGTAACCCAGAGCAGTTGATATATTCTTTGCCTAATGATTCAACCAACCATAGATGAACAGTGTTTTTGAGAAAAAAAATATATTTGTACAGAACATAAACAGTATACTATTTCTTAACTATACATATAACTATATTTAGCATTCATACAGTGTTAGGTATTAGAAATTTACAGAGGTGATTTGCATTATAAAGAAAGCAATAATCGGGCATACTGGCATACACCTGTAATCCCAGCACTTGGAGGTGGGGGTGAGGATCAGAAAGCCAAAGTCATTCTCAGTTACATAGTTCTAAGCCTGCCTGTCTCAAAAAATACAAGAGTAAATAATACAGAAGGTGTATATAAATACTATAGCATTTGCTAGAGATTCTTGAGCATCTTTTTTGTTGTTTGTTTTTCCTTGACAGAGGGATGGGATTCCTGGACCAATCCACTTGGATACCAATGGTTGGCTGTATTTAAATAACCGTATATTCCTTCTTTTGTTGATTCATAGAAGTATGTGTGGCTACCTGCTGTTTTATCTAACAAGATATATTGTATTTTTCTTTTCTAATCTTCAGTGTATCTAAACAACATTCAGTTGTTCCAAGTCAAATATTTGAGCTGGAGGATGGTACAAGTAGCTACAAAGATTTTGCAATGAGCAAAAATAATCGCTTTACAAGTGCTGGGCAAGCATCTAAGAATATAATCCAGCCGCCCTCATGTGTGCTGCATTATTATAATGTCCCGCTGTGTGTCACAGAAGAGACATTCACAAAGGTAGGCACTGAAGAAAAATATGTAGTGTTGCTCTTTGTATATTTCATAGCCCTGCCTCATTTTAAAATGTTTGTAGGGGTTGGTGAGATGGCTCAGTGGTTAAGAGCACTGACTGCTATTCTAGAGGACATGGGTTCAAATCCCAGTGCCTACATGGCTGCTTAGACCTATAATACCATAATCTAACATCCTCACAGATATACATGCAGGCAAAACACTAATGCACATAAAATAAAAATAAATAAGTTTAAATAATCACCTAAAAGAAATTCCATTAAAAAAAATTTTTTTAAGCCAGGTGTGGTGGCGTACACCTTTAATCCCAGCATCTGGGAGGCAGATCTCTGTGAGTTCAAGGCAAGCCTGGTCTACAAATTGTGTCCAGGACAGCCAGGGCTCTGTTACACAGAGAAACCCTGTCTCCAAAAAAAAATTTTTTTTTCTAAAACCCTGTGTATTTGTTGTTAGTTTTGTTTGGGTTTTGTGTATTCGGAGTCTAGAGGTTGGTGGTGTTGGATGTTTTCCTCTATTGATCTCCACCTTGTTTATATTAATTTACTTTTAAAATACGAACATTTCGCTGGGCAGTGGTGGTGCACGCCTTTATTCCCAGCATTAAGGAGGCAGAGGCAATCGTATCTCTGTGAGTTCAAGGCCAGCCTCGTCTACAGTGCTAATTCCAGGACAGCCAAAGCTACACAGAGAAACCCTGTCTTGGAAAACAAAAAAACAAACAAAAGAAAAGAACATTTCAATGGTGATGGTGATTCATGCTTTTTATCTCATCACGCAGAAGGCAGAGGCAGGTAGATCTCTTTGAGTTTGAGGTCAGCCTGGTCTACAAAGGAAGTTCTAAGACAGCCAGGACTACACAGAGAAACCCTGTCTCGTAGAAAAAAGAAAAAAAGGATACATAAAATAAGTGAATAAATAAAATATGAACACTTCATGAATTTGTGTGTCATCCTTGGGCAATTTGCCAAAGCCAGCATCACACACACACACACACACACACACACACACCCACACACCCACCCACCCACACACACACACCCACACACCCACCCACACACCCTCTATTTTAAAGACAAGAGTCTTTTACTGAACCTGGAGTTTTCTAGAAACCATAAACTTCTAGGATCTTCTTATTTGTCTCCCAACAGCTTGTATGTTTCATTGATCTTTTGTTGCCTTATGGTTTACTCATTTGGGAACTTGTAATTCGAATGAGATTTCTTTACTTCACAAAGTCACTTTAATACAAGTACCTAAAATAAAATAGCTCAGTTGAGTGAAGGTAGACTGAAGAAGTTAATTTAGCTGAGTGTGGTACTAGCACTTAGAAGACTCAGAGGCAAGAGGATTGACATGAGTTTAAGGCTGTTTTGGGTTGCATAGCAGGAGCTTGGCTCAAAGGGAAAAAAAAAACCAAAAGCATCAGAAAACTTAAAAATCTCACCAATAATAAAATTTTGTATCCCCCTGCTCACATCACTGTAACTCTTATGGCTGTAGGACACTTCAGGAAGAATATAGTGTCTGGAATTGTACTTCTTTCTTCAACATTTAGATAACCATAAAGTCTGAGGAAATGTATTATAACTTGAAAATAATCGATTTCACTGGGTTATTTTTTCCTCATAGAACTTGATGTAAACTTGAACATACATTAATTTATGTTATGCTAAAGGCTTAAATGATACTATAAAGCTAGATTTTTCTAAAAAGAATTATATTTAGCGATATTTCTGATAGAGTTTTACCTTTCTTTGGCAGTTATGTAATGACCATGAAGTTCTTCCATTCATTAAATATAAAGTGTTTGATGCGAAAGGTGAGTGAACATCTCTTGAAAAGTTTTCAAGTTTTGCAAGAATATTGCTGACAAATAACTAACAACTGGGTTTGCATTTATTTTGTTTGCATTTATTTTGTTTTAGCTTCTGCTAAAACTCTCTCTGGGCTGTTGGAGTGGAAATGCAAAACTGATGCAGTGGAAGCTCTTACTGCACTCAATCACTACCAGATACGAGTCCCAAGTAAGTGATTCAGTAGGCATTGCCTTCAGAAATACTGGCCATATCTGTGGGAAACAGTGTTGGGTTTAGTACTCACTAATTTTAAGAGATGAAAATGAAGGAGGTGCTCAAGAAGAAAGTAATTGGCTTCTGTGGAGAATGGACACTGCATTGACTTGAGAATAGTCACATAAGATTTTGGTGGGGTTTGAAGCTATTATCTCCAAAGGGTTTGTTCAGAAACCTAAATGAAACCACAGGGAGGTTCCTAAGGGCTTTAGTTATAATTACAATAAAATTCTGCAAGTTGTTTTCACTGTAAACAAATAGTCTTGTTGACAGGAGGTGGTTGGGGAAAGAAATGAGACCCCTCCCAAAGGTATATATGTTTCTGCCTTAAACCAGGTTCATTGTTGTCATAACATGAATATCTGAAAGGAATTTCCTTCCTGGGACTGGAGAGATGGGATGGGTTAGTGATTAAGAGCCATCTGCTCCTTTTGGTACCCACATAGTGGTAACTCTCTATAACTCCAGTGTGCAGGGTACTTGGTGCCCTCTTATAGCCTCTGAGGGGCGCCACAGACAGGCAAAACACGCATACACATAAAGATTTAAAAGTAGTCCTTTGTATTCCTGCTTCCAATAGTGTAAAATGGTAGACTATTTACAAATTCAGTGTGATCTTGAGATTTTGATGGATTATTAATAACTTCAGTTTTTTCAATTTTTACAGATGGATCTAACCCCTATACACTGAAGCTTTGCTTTTCTACATCATCCCATTTATAAGAAGAGAAGAGCATGTTAGAATTTATGTTCTTTTACAATTTTAAAGCTATACTTCATCAAAAATAATCTAAGATGGTTGATCTATTGTTGCCTTGCTTACTATAAGATCCTGTTCTGTAATAAACATATTTTGCCTCAAGTAAATTTGTTAACTTAAGTATTGTTTACACCTTAAGATAGAATACCATAATGTAGACTGTCTATAGCTTCATTGTAGATTATACAAATATATGATTTCTAACATTACAAATTTTGTTCCATGGTAAAAATATATTTGCATTCTTAATGGTAATTATCTGCAAATGTTTTTGCATTGTGTAGGAGATTAATACAGGTGAAAGTATTCCATTTTAATACAGAATTCCTACAATAGATGATTGAGTCTGTTACAGTTACTCATATTAAACATAATTTGTATTATTTCAATCCAATTTGAGAATGCCATTGCATACCTTGACTTTGAAGAACTACAGATTTAGCTGATTCCGATTTCTAAAAGGCTTAAATAGACATGAACATTTGTATGGTACGCACTCATCCTCGAATTGGGATGCTTCTTTTAAAAAGCCATCATCCAATTGCATTGACATGCTTCTGTTCCTAGTTCCAATTTGGAAGTTTTATAAAGTTATAATAATAAGTTAATGTGTTCATCTTCATTATTTTGCATGTGACCTTATCGTAAAAGTACATGTAGTATTTGACATTGATATTTTAATACTATAGAAGTTAAAATTAGAAATTCCTCTTCTATATAATAATCCAGATTCCATAAATGGGTTTCAGAGAACTTGTCAGCCCTTCCAAAATTGTGTGTTGAATTTGGGATATTTGCATTTTTGTTTCTTAATCTTTTATCCATCATAATATATGTATTTTTCTATATGGTGTAAGATTTAAGAATTGGTTTTATTTTTGATCAAAACAGCTATTTCTCACAACACCATTTATTAAACATTCTCCCTCTGGATTTGTTTCTTTCTCTTTTTAAGTAATTGCATAATAAGTCTGTTATGAGGTTCACACCTTTTTAATAATTAGAAAATGGGCTGGGCCTAGTGGTGCAGGCTTTTAATCCCAGTACTTGGGAGGCAAAGACAGTTGAATCTTTGTGAGTTCAAGGTTAGCCTGGCCTACAGAGTGAGTCCAGGACAGCCAGAGATACCTCGAAATCCTTTCTCTAAAAAAACAACAAAAAAGAAAAGAAAAAGAAAAAGGATGTTGGCATTTTATTTATTTTGGGGGTTTTTGTTTTTGTTTGTTTGTTTTTTGGAGACAGGATTTCTCTGTGTAGCCCTAGCTATCCTGGAACTCACTCTGTAAACCAGGCTGGCCTTGAACTCCCAAGAGAACAGCCTTTGCCTGTTGAGTGCTGGGATTAAAGGCATGCACCACCACTGTCGCACTACCCAGCTATAAAGAAATATTTTAACCTTTGCTACATGCCTTCATTTTAGGAGGTAATTTGTAGACCTATATAGTGGTCATTTTTTCTTCCTTTGAAATATATATATGTTTTCGGTGTTGTGTTTGTGTGTGTGTGTCTACGATTTCAGCAAATAAACATGTAGGTAACTAAAGGCAAAGTTTAATTTAGATTTGTATGAAGTGGTATTGACTGATCTTGTGTCTTTAATGATTTCTTCCCACCAAAATGACAGGTGTATTCATTCCTTGGGGGTGAACTAGTATGTGTGAGAAATGCTCAGTTGTATATGTGCTGCTCTTCTCACTAATTTTGCTTCAGCATCCTTGCCCTGCATGTAAACGGAGTTGCCTTTCTTAGTCTTGAAGCCACACTCTTTCCCATCTCACCTTTGTAGAGGATACAAAAGAGCACTTTAGATTTGCTAAAATATAAAGTAGATAGGAGGGTGGGTGGATGGACAGATAAATACTGATCTGTTTTTAAATGATTTCAAATACTGAAATTACATCTTTATATTCAAATCTCATTACATATTTATACATCTCCATATAGATCCTGCTCCACATACTAGTCTCAGGATGAATAAAACTTGTTATTTTTATTTATATATTGGAGGAGAATAGAGCTGGTTTGTAAAGCCAGATAGTAAAATTGTACCTGGAAAACATCCCAGAGTGGTCCCATCTTCCTCCTGCCTACATGCCATGACACATTGAATGGAGCAGTAGCCCAGGTGTGTGTGTGTGTGTGTGTGTGTGTGTGTGTGTGTGTGTGTGTGTG
>CAJQZJ010032972.1:2640381-2659589 GCA_907164525.1 Lophiomys imhausi | reverse complement strand
AAGGCCATTGTCTAGTCAGGTCCTTTACCCTAATCCAGGTGGCAGAGTCCTCTACGTGGGTATCATTTTGTTTTGTAGCAGCGAAGCTGACCTCAAGCTAGCCTGGGAAGTCTGGCTTTTTGATCTAAACAAACAGCTGCCATCTCCAGGGGAGTTCTGCCCTGCTGGCCGACCTCCAGAAGGGGGAGTTGCTGTCCTTTCTCACAGAGGATAGGAGAGCCAGAGGTTTCAAAACAAGCTTGTTCATTATGTAGCAAATTCCATCATCTTATTTAGCCAAGAGTAAGACTTTGATGATGGACTTTTTTGGGAGGGCGAGGTAAACAAGTATAAAAAATTTCTAGAGTTGCTGTTGAAAAGAGCCCCATAAAATGAATAGATGAATGCAGTGAAACTACTAGATCATTATGAGAAAAAAAAATCATGTACACTTTTGTTTACCAACCATAGTTAGAAAGCAAAAAAAAAAAACCAAAAAACAAAAAAAAAAAACAGGCTTACAGCTAACATTCATAAAGGAAACAAAACCTTTAATGTGCCAAAAAAAGGAAACATGTTAAGAGAAACTAAAGATTGACAAGAAAAAAGGCAACAAATAAAATTAGGCAGAAGATTTGGACACAAATGTGCCATCTTCCTAGTAATAAAGGAAGTTAAAGAAAAGTGAGATTCCATTATAAACTCCCAATACTGGTGAAAACCAAAAGATTTGCCAAAGAATTGGGGACGATCTGAGGGGTAGAAATACAAGGTGTTTGTGGGTAATGAATTAAAAACTGGTCTCCAAGCACAGCTGTGGAGATACCTTCCAAACGAGAGACGCTCTTACTAGTATACAAGGCTAGTGAGAAGAGTGTACTGTAAAAGTTTGAAAGAAGAAAAATCCCGAAACAACTTAGATGGCCATCCAGGAAAAAGAAATCAGCTGAACAGCAGGATTCCGTTAAGCTGGGAAAAAAGGAAAACAAAACCAAACTTTTCTTGTAAATGGGAAATAAAAAAATGAGAAGGGCTATAAGAAGTCCATTAATAGGAACTTAAAAAAGGATTTTTTAAATTTTATGTGTATGAGTGATTTGACTGCATGTATGTATGTGTACCACCTGCATGCAGTGTCCGCATGCAGTGTCCAAGGAGGCCAGAAGAGGGCAGCAGACCCTGTGGAACCGAACAGACAGTTGTGAGCTGCTGTCTAGGTGCTGGGATTTGAACCTGGGTCCTCTGGAAGAGCTGCCAGTGTTCTTAACTGCTGAGTCATCTCTCCAGACCTAGTCTTATTTTTGAAGAGTAAGAAGAGAGGAAGAGGCACTTACTTAATTTTCAGGCTACAGGAACTGAGTTGGCAAGTATTTTTGATATGAATTGTTTTGGTCACATCAACTCCTGGAGATGAATTATTATTTTGTAACCAAGGAATTAAATCTAACACCCCTCCCCCCCCAGTATCTATGACTGAACCCAAGACCTCATACATCTGGGTATGTGCTCTGTTACTGAACTACACCCTCAACTTTTTCTTTTTAAAACAGGGTCTCACTAAGTTGGCCAAACTAGCCTTGAACATAGTTTTACATTATTTATTTATAATTTGTGTGTGTATGTGTGTTTGCCACAGGTCACATGGGAAGGTCAGAGGACAACCTGTTGGTTTTTTCCTTCTACCTCATGGGCTCCAGGGATTGAACTCAGGTCTTTAGGTTTGACAGCAAGCTCATTGATCCTCTGGGGGATCGTTCTGGCTCAACTAGCCTTGGACTTTTGATCCTCTTTCCTTAGCTAGGACTACAGACCTGCCCCACCAGACCTGACTAAAGTCATTTGTTAACGATTTACTCTCATCAGTTGTGACATTTGTTGAAGGGGATGGACATTTGGTGGCACTGCTAGTCTTGAGTGTATCTGGCATTTGGAAGTACAGGGGGGAGGGTAGAGGGTAGGACAACGAGCCTGGGGGTGGATGGGAAGGAATGTGACCCCCAGTTATGCATGCCTGCTTGAACCTGTCACACTGGCCCTGTCTCCTCACACATTAGGATGACTGATGACCACCTGCTGTCTACAATGTCCTCCCTGGCCGGAGCCAGACTCCAGAGATGTAATAGGAATTCCAGGACAGACACATGAGACAGCAGGTGCAGCTTTACCCATGGGACCCACGCAGGGAAACCTCTCTCTAGATCTCCACTTTGGACAACCTCCCAGCTCTTTCTCTCTGCCAGGGCCTTGTCCTCAGTTGCCTGCCAGAGCTGAGGCCAGGTGACAAACACTGAACTCTGTATGTCCCTTCCCTTCCCCCAGGAACTTTCATGGGGGAAACTGACCCTGTTATAAAGTAATAAGCAAATCTAGGAAAGTAGAACCATGGGCGAAGACTGCAAAGAGCCAACCTGAACAGGTTTGATGATAAAGTTTCCAATAAAAAACTGGTGCTATCAGGTGTGGTAGGTAAGATCACACCTGTAAGACCAGCTCTAGTTTGAGGCAAGTTGATGGTTGACGAATTACCTTCTGACACTATGTACTTAGGAAACAAGGAGATGAGCTGGCCTTTTCTGCTAAGGGCCTTACAGATAAGGGCTCAGATGAGAGCCTCATGTGATGGAAGCCTGCTGGGACACTACCAACCTAATAGAAACCCAAACCTGGAAGAGGCTTCCTGAGAGAGGTATCACTTAACCGAGATGTGAAGTTCAAAGTACTCTATGCAGGGGTCAGGGAGGAGTGGAGGTAACTAACCAGTTAGGAATGGGGGTGATACCTATAATCATAGCACCTGAGAGGCTGAGGCAGGAGGACCTCCATGAGTTCAAGGCAAGCTTGGACTACATAGTAAACTCAAGGTCATCCTGGTGTTTAGAATGAGACCAATTTACCCCTACCCTTCCCTACAACAAGTAGATAATATTCCAGACATAGGAAGCAGAAGAACAAAGGCTCGGTGACCAAGAATAAGTGTGGAAAGACATAGAAAGCTTTGGAGAGGGGACAAATGAGGTGACAGACTAAAAGAACGGCATCCTGTTCCTCAGGAAGTCTACTGGAAGAGCATCCTCTTCTCTCCCTCTTTTATTTTGTCCTCTGTCTCTTTTTAACCCTCATCAAGTCTACTGGAAGAGCATCCTCTTCTCTCCCTCTTTTATTTTGTCCTCTGTCTCTTTTTAACCCTCATCAAATACTTCCTGTGCAAATGGGAATGTGTTGGTGATTGTGGGTGAGACCCAAGGGTGGCAATGAAGCTGGGGTGAAGTATTTGGTAGGTGAGACCGTGGTCCTCCAAAGGGGGGCTATTTTCTGTAGAACCCATCAACCAGTTCCCCTGTAAGGCAGAAGACTCTTTGCAAAAGTGACTAAGGGTGTAGAGACGCGGATATCATCTTTATGTAGGTGAGCCCAGGAGGAAAGTGAGAATTAAAGAGAGATCTGAAGCTGCCACACTGTTGGCTTTGAAGACAGAGGAAGAGGCAAGCAGCCAAAGAACGCCAAGTGACTTGAAGAAGCTCAAGATGGGAGGAGACAGATTCTCCTTTCAGGAGCCCCCTAACAGAACATAGCCTTGCCGACACCTTGGGTTTTAGGACTTCTGGCTTTCAGAACTATAAGGTGATAAATCTGTGTTGCAGTTTAAGCTTCTACATCTGTAGCAACAATAGTCAGTCAACACTAGGACTGTAGTTTCCAGAGTGAAATTGGGAGACTTATTACAGCAGTGGTTCTCAACTTGGGGGTTGAATGACCCTTTCACAGAGGTCACCTAAGACCATCAGAAAACACAGCTATTTATACCACAGTTCATAACAGCAGCAAAATTACAGTTATGAAGTGGCAGCAAAAATAACTTTATGGTTGGAGTCACCACAACATGAGGAATTGTAGTGAAGGGCTGCAGCGTTAGGAGGGTTGAGAGCCACTGGCATAGAGGAAACATGTGGGAGACAAACCCTCAAGGGTTTCTGGGTCAAGTACCAAGGTGAGCTGAGGACTCACTCCCTGTGCATCGGCGAGAGCCTGGAAGAGGGTTGGCGATGATACTCAGTTTGGATATGCTGGGTGTGAGGTGTTTGTGACGGCTCATGGAGAAGATGGCACACTGAGTGATGGAGCTGGGAAGACTGTTGCTGAGTAGAATCTGATATCTGAGGAACCATCATATTGTTGCTTCAGACGCAGGAAAAAAACACCTGCGTCTGAAAAAAAAAAATTCAGTTCTGCTCTGTAAACTTTTACTCTCCTTGCTACCTTTCTGGGTTCCCCAAGGGACTTCAAAAACCCTTTCTTGTATATAGATAAGTTCAGTTCTCCACTCTAGACTTCCTGTTTTCTCTGTTAGAGCCCTTGTTCCCTAAAAGGCCAATTATGGGGGTTTCTAGTATCCTTGGGTTCTAGTTCATCTCTCTCTCTCTCTCTCACCCTCTTTCTCTCTGTTGACAGGGTCTCATTTCATAGCCCTGGTCTGGAACCAGGGCTATAAAATATACAGACTAGGCTACATATTTTATATAATATATAGACTAGACTAGGCTAGCCCAAACCTCACAGAGATCCCCCTGCCTCTTCTTTCACGTGCTTTAAAGTTGGATCCCGCTCTTTCTTCAAGCAGATTAGACCAATATTTCGTGCAGGCACCCACACTGCGTGTGCTTACCATCTGAAGTAGGTCAGCACCTCCACCCGTCTCCTCCCAGGACCCACAGCGGCAAGCCTCCACGCTAGCAGACAGGCTGGGCCATCTCCCAGGGATCCCTTCTCCCCTGTGTCCTGTCCACTGGTCCTGACCTCTTCTTGCCTACTCAGATTCCAAGCTTTGTTGTTGGCCCCATGGGCAGGAAGGCTTTGCTTTCGCCAGTGGAATCTGAGCTTAGTTTTACCATGTCAGGACTGGAGAATCCTGGCCCCATTCCCTAGCTTTTGTACACACTGTTCTATCTGCCTGGAAGAATGAATGACCTTATGGAAGGAACCACTGGGTCTGGGTCTGTCTGACTCAATGCTCAGAGCACTTCTGCAGGATTTTTGTGTGCTACAGGTAATTCTGTTATGTGAATAATACACGTTGACTTACAACGCACGTCTGTTTTGACCGAACAGGAACCCTGGTCTTTTTATCATCACATTCTCATCACCTAATGTACTCTTTGGTCCAATATATGTTATTGTTGGACTGATGACTGTGCCAAAGAGTCTTCTCTCCTACAGTGAGGTGAGGTTGCTTAAGTAGGATTATTTCCTCTTTGGGTGCATGACAGGCGGCTTATTAATTAGCAACAGGTGAAGAGCAGTGAGGAAACCCACGTACTAGGCTTATGTAACAACCTTCTCCTGCCAAGTGAGCTGTCTCTCCACCGCCCTCTCTCAAGTGAATCTGCAGGGGTCACACAGCTCCTGGATTCCCTAAAAAACGTCTTTCCTTGTTTGACAACTGGAGTAGGAAGGGGTTGCATCTGTCCTGGAATGTGCTGGCAGGCCTGGATCCAGGCAGAGAGAACCAGCTAACGGTGGGAGAGGGAAGCAAAGCAGGCTAAATGGTGAAGGGCTGTAAAATCCCATCATTGTACTCCCTGCAGGATGACAGATGGGCCGGTGCTGAGAAATGTTGGAATAACGGGATCTGGAGATGCAAAGGAACCAGATCATGTGAGCAGTCTTAGATACTGCTTCCCTGTCACATGCCTCCTGCCTAGCTCTTTCCAAGGCAAGAGCCAGCTGTCACTGGTCTAAGGGACACTCAGTTGCCTGGCTAATTTAGCTAACTCAGAGTGAGCCCATTGTACTTGGGACTCCATCACCTCATGCCATTTGTTTTTTTTAAAAAGTTTTTTTTTTCCCACTTCCCTCAATTTAGACAAAGAACGCAGATTAACTGATCAAATTATACTCTGGCCTGGGAAACTCCAGGGTTAAAGGAGTTGATTTAATGATATACTCCTCCCCACCAAGGTTAAAGGAGTTGATTTAATGATATACTCCTCCCCTCCTGGGTTAAAGGAGTTGATTTAATGATATACTCCTCCCCACCAAGGTTAAAGGAGTTGATTTAATGATATACTCCTCCCCTCCCGGGTTAAAGGAGTTGATTTAATAATATACTCCTCCCCACCAAGGTTAAAGGAGTTGATTTAATGATGTGCACCACAACCCCAGAAGCACCGAGCTAGATGGCATATAAACTTTGTCTATTTATGCAAAGGATATTACATCTAAAAGCCACAAAGAGACCACTAAGCAGCAAAAGGGTGTGAGATATTTAAGACCTTAGGTCACCTTCTTCCAGAACTATCGATTGTTCAGGAGAAATGGCCTTTCCAAAGGAAATACCCAGGCATTCACAGCCTGCCTCCACTGGTCCCCAGGACTCCTCTCAAACGGTGTCTACAGAATCTAACCAGTTGGCACACAACTGAGTGTGTGCCAGTCTAAGGCCTGAGACTTGGGGATCCAGACTTGAGAAGGCTCAGCTTGTATTAACCCTGATATTGCTGGATTACTTGAAGATGGTTCCAGCCTCTGACTCCCTCTATGGCTTTGAACACACTCTCTTCTAAAGTAGACTTTAAAAGCTGTTGTGGCCGGGCGGTGGTGGCGCACGCCTTTAATCCCAGCACTTGGGAGGCAGAGGCAGGCGGATATTTGTGAGTTCGAGGCCAGCCTGGTCTACAAAGCGAGTCCAGGACAGCCAGAGATATTCAGAGAAACCCTGTCTCGAAAAACCAAAAAAAAAAAAAAAAAAAAAAAAAAAAGCTGTTGTGCTATTTCTACCTGTAAATTTTTGGTACCTTCTCATGTTAAGACAACACATTTCTCTGTAGAAACTGAGCTGTTGTTTTCATACTGTATTTCCTGGAAGTAACAGTTGATTTTCTGCAGAGGCTCTATTTCTGTCCTCCTCTAACTACTACAGTGCACCTCTCTCTCTCTCTCCTTCCCTTTCTTTCTGGCCATAGGCACTTCCTTTCTCTTAGGCTCTGCCATTTTCACTCTGATATTCTAGCACCGGGCTCATTTCTCCAGAGAATTCTCACCTCCCTGCCCCAGGCGGTGGCTATGGCCTACTTTAGACCATTTTTGCAGGATAAGGACATTTCTGGGCCCCTGAGGCTGAACTCCCACTGTCTAGCCAGTGCACTATCTTACATGTGATCTTATCATTCAAATCCACCACCCCTCCTATTCCTTCTTGGTGGATGAACAGTTTTCTGGAAGGAGGATGGAGGGATGGGACTTGGATGATGGGAGAGACAGATATCCTTTGCTTATGAAGTATTCCTCATGGGAAAGATCCAATCCTGATTTCCTTTCCTTATAAAAATGCAGGTTAGTGATTTAAAAAAAAATCTGGGGTGAGGGTCTATAGCTGATCCTATATTTATGGTCTTGTTTGTTTGTTTTTTCTCCCCTGAGTCTGGGTCTCACTATGTAGCCCTGGCTGCCTCTGCTGGGATTTAAGGCCTGTGCCTCCCCACCTGGTCTTTGGTTTCTCATTTTTGTTGTTTGTTTGGTTATTTATTTATTTATCTATCTATCTATTTATTTATTTATTTTTGAGGCAGGGTCTTGAACTGTAGTCCAAACTGACTTTGAACTCACAGCAGTTCTCCTGCCTCTGACTCCTGAGTGCTGGGATTACAGATGTGAACCTTCATTCTGGGTTGTCTTTGAAGGCTTTTTATTTTTTAGGTTTTTAGAGACAGGGTTTCTCTGTGTATCCTTTCCTGGACTCACTTTGTAGACCAGGCTGGCCTCGAACTCACAGAGATCCACCTGCCTCTGCCTCCCAAGTGCTGAAATTAAAGGCATGTGCCACCACGCCCGGCCCTAATCCCAGCACTTTGGCGCACGCTTTTAATCCCAGCACTTGGGAGGGAAAGGCAGGTGGATCTCTGTGAGTTCAAGGACAGCCTGGTCTACAAAGCGAGTCCAGGACAGCCAGAGCTGTTACATAGAGAAACCCTGTCTCGGAAAACCAAAAAAAAAAAAAAAAAATTGGTTTAAGGGCAGAGTGAATTCAGATCCTGTGTTGTCACAGACCTTGACAGAGTTGCAAAATGAGATTCACAATAACAGTAGTTCATCTCACAGAACATCTTAAATTAAAAAAAAAGTTTTTGATGTTGGACATAGTGGCATACATTTGTAATGGCCACACTGGGGATGCAGAAACAGGAAGATCACGGAATTTGGGGCCAGCCTGGGTTACATGAGATCCTGTCTTTAAAACTACCATCGTCTCCACCACTATCATCAAAAACAAACTTAGAATTCTGAGATTAGACAAGAAAAGCCTATAAAAACATTTTGACCACTACAGAGAAAAACTACAATGCCTATTCCACTAAAGTACATCTATAGAGGATAGTATGATTCAAGCCAAGGGTCTGTGTGACCCAGGTGCAGCTTGGTGCAGATGCCCTGTCAAACTTTTCCTGACTCAGAGGCTTTCTGGGGCTGTCCACTGGCATCTGGGTCAGAGTCAAGATGGACTCTGTCAGTTCTTACCTAAGACTTACTCATGGAGCAACTGTGGAGGTGGCGGGGGTGACAGAGCTGGGAACTGATTCAGGGACAAAGGTCCCTGTGCCATCTGAGCAAACACTGGGGACCAGTCACTGTTGCATGGCATCTGGTGTTAGGAAATCTGCACTCTGGGCCAAGGATGGTATCCTGGCTGGACATGAGGGTGTCATTGACAAGACGTTGTGTGGAAATCCAGCCAGCAGTTGACAACACACAGAAGAGACACTGAAGGACTAGTGGATATCTAATCCTCTTCTCTTGTCCTAGAGGGGACTCTCCAAGGGGCCAATCACAGGGTCATCTCAGGTCAGCTGAGTTAAAATCATTGTAGAAGCAACTGGGCAGATAGATGGCAGAAAGCGACTTCTTGGCCCAGTGTTTTGCCAAGCAGGCTGGTCAGACCAGGCCAGGTCCTTTGGGGCTGGAGCTCACTTGTTCATATGGCTCTTCTCCAAAGGCAGAGAGAAGACACTGGAGGCAGTGCGTGTCTCACCAGGACCCACCTATGAGATTAATAGCAACTGCCCCCGGTAAACAGCTTTACTGAGAAGAGTAGATTTATAGAGTAGACATAAAACTCTCTTTAAAAGTTTTCACTTCAAGCTGGGCAGTTGTGGCCTTTATTTAATCCTAGCACTCAGGATGCAGAGGCAGGTAGATCTCTGTGAGTTCAAGGCCAGCCTGGTCTACAAAGTGAGTCCAGGACAGCCAGGGCTACACAGAGAAACCCTGTCTGGAAAAAGAAAAAGAAATAAGTACTCACTTTACCTCACTTAAAGCAAATGGAGCCCATGACAGAAAATCACACCTGGACACAATGCAGGGGTCCACAGATCCTGGAGAGCCCACCCCCAGGGGATTCATCTACTTCTTCCTGCATCTATGGCTCAGGGAAGAGGAGCCAGAAAGATCGCCAGAACGCCAGGAAGTCTGCAGAGAAACAGTCTCTCCTAGAAATAAGGCTTAAGCGAGACTGAAATAATGGCAATGTCAACAGACTTAGTGTGGAAGGGGAAACTGTCTTGAGTCCCACCCCTAGACAAAGAGCTACTAATGACTGCTGGGCGAGGAATCAGCCTCTCTCAGAGATGAGTCTCCTTATTGGTTGTCCATCGAAGAGTGGTCAGCCTCAAAAACACATGGGAGCCATCAATTAAAAACAGACCCAGGAGGTTATATTTGCATATATTTGTGTGAATACACATGCATACATTCCTTCTCCACTGATGCTCCAGATGGAAAAGGCCTGCTAGACCATCCAGCTGACTTTCCTACTCAGTTGACATCCCAGAAGGAAAAAGCTCTTTTTCCTTCTCCACAGTCTTAAATACCTGTAGAAAAAAATTTAATTACGTTGGGCGCCATTTGTAGAAATAATTAATTAAATTAATTAAACTATTTATATTTATTTAATTGGTCAGCAGAGTTAATCCCTAACCTTCCATTATAAAAGAGCACACAGACACCACGTGGATTTTTAACAAGCCTTGGCCTGAATTGAGCAATCTTAGCCCATCTAAGTCAGCTCATAATTCTATTTTCTAAACATGACCCCATATATACATATATCCCTTTGGATTGCTATTCTCCATGTTATGCCGATGTTACAGGCCACATGGAATGATCTTCTTTAATTTACCCCATCGTGTGTCTCCTTCTTCCTGTTCCTTGCTTCTACTCTTGGAGGCTTCTTCCCATCAACCTCTGCTTCAGAAGCCCAAACCTTAGTCCCACCTACCTCTGTCTTTGCCCAACCTCAGGCCTCAGCATTTATTTAACCAATCAGAGACAATGTAAGTAACAGACAATAAGCAGGACCAATTAATTAACATTTAGAATGCATAACATCACCCCATCAAACACCTGTCAGCTCAATGTCCCTCCTTTCTGTTTACTCTTGTTCACTCCTTGTCAGCTAGTTGCTTGTTCCACCTCTTGACCTATGGGTGACTTTATTTAGCTCTTGGATTAAAGGTGTGTGCTAGGGCTGAGCCACACCACAAGCACTTGTTTACAGTAAGCAAAAAACTCTAGGATCAAAGGCTAAGCCATACCACAATTAGAAATAAAAATTTCCAGTTCACAATCTCAGGGTTCACAATGTGAGCAAGTACCCTGCAACACTCTCCTGGTTCTTTTTCTAATCACTGTGAGAAAATATCTGATAAAAGCAATGTAAGGAAGGAGGGGCTTGAGGGAACACAGCCCATCATGGCGGAGAAGGCACGGCGGCAGTGGGAACATGAGGTCCTTGGTCATATTATTTCTGGGGTCAGGAAGGAGGGAGAGATGAATGCTGGTACTCAGCTTACTTCCTCCTTTCCATCTTTTTATTGAGTCTGGGACCTGAATGTGTGGATGGTACTGTCTACATTCAAGGTGGCCTTTCTCAGTCCAAAGTCTAGAAACAGTTTCATAGATATGCCCAGGAGTAGGTCTTCCAAATGGGTCCAAATACAGTTATCTTGTCAATGAAGACTAACCATTATGGCCCCCTTTCTCAGAAAGAGACTGAGGGTCTGCCAGGCAATAACCATCAGTAGCTCATTAATTACAGAAGAAGAGCTAGAAGAGACAATAAAGACTACCTTTTTCTTTTATTGAAAATGCTGGCCAAGCCAAGCAGTGGTGGCACACACCTTTAATTGCAGTACTCGGGAGGCAGAGGTAGGCAGGTCTCTGTGACTTTGAAGCCAGCCTGGTCTACAGAGTGAGTTCCAGGACAACCAGGGCTACACAGAGACACCCTGTCTCTAAAAGCCAAAACAACCAACCAACCAACCAAAAGAAAAAAAAAAAAGGAAAGAAAGAAAAAGAAATACTGGCCAAGTTTTGAGAGTAGAGATACTTGCTCCAGCTACTACCCCATGCTGGCAGAGCTGGAAGCGGAGTCTGGTTCCAGACTACAGGGCCAGGATGTGCCCACTGTCCCAGGAGATGTCAATATATCCAGGTGACACCTTGTGCTCTCCCTAGTCAAACACACTTCTTAAGTTAAGAGAAAAGGATGCAGCATGTATTAGTAGTTCTCCTGGGGGCTTGCTAAGTGCTGCCTAGTACTTCTTCCAGAAGTAGGGTTTTTTTGGCCATCAATATTTCTATATCTTCCTTCCTCCCCCAAATCCTTACTATGAACTCTGTCTGAGGTGCTTCTCCAATCCATTCTCAGTGCCAAAAGTGTGAGAAGCATGAGGAAACCCCAAACCACGGAGCCAGGAATCTGTCTGCAAGATGGAGGGAGCCACGTGGGAATCATGAAGCAGGATCCAGATCCCATGTGTCTGCAGCCACCCAATGCCAGCCATGCTTCCTGGCACTGCCTGCTGGCCTGGCAGAGATAGAGTTCAGTCATAGGGCACCCCAGAATCTGTGAGGCATGGAACACCAAGTAAACAGCCGGAGGAATGCCTCCGATAGAATTTCAGCTCTCTGCTTGGGAACATATGTCCTACTCTGTATCTGGGAATGGGGATGTGGGGTGGGGAAGGCTAACATTACAGTGTTTTTCTGATTGAAGGAAGTGGTTTGGTCCAGGGGGCAGTTATTGAGATGTTTGATGGGGAGCCTGCAGGGACATGGAATGGGAAAAGGGGAGACTGAGGAGAAAGACATTCTCCACATCTCCGTATCTCCTTGTCTACAGCCACTCAGCTCTAAACTGTGGAACTCTGCCTGCATTTGCTTTCAAGGGAAGATTTCTGTGATTAAAACTTTTTTTGGGGGGGGTGAGGAAGCACTGATTTAAAGAGGAGACACAGTGTAGGGATGACCAAGCTTGTCAGATTCTTCATTATGAAGATCTTGTCAGGATCTTCATTAAGGTGGTTCATCCCAAGAGCTGCTTACGTTTTGTTGTGAGCCTAGCCTTTAACAGCTGAGCCATATCTCCAGCTTATCCAAGAGCCCCTTATTCTAGCACATGGAAGCTTCACTGGGGCTCTGTCTTTTGTTCGTTCATGGGAAGGGGTAGGGGCCTCTGTGTGTGTAGCTCACCTTGCCTTGGGAAGGTTTGCAAGTACAGGACTCTCAGGGCAGCACCATAGCTTGTTCCCTTCCAGCCCCACCCTATCCACCACCTGTCCCTGAAGTCCTCTTAAGATGAGTTCAAAGGTGTGGCACCGACTTAATGGACAATAGGGATGATTATAAATCAAGGTACTAGGGCTGTGTCTCACTTGGTAAATGTTTACCTAGCATGCACAAAGCCCTGAATCCCATCCCCAGCATTGTGCAGACAGGAGTATGGTAGTGCATGTCTTTAACCCCAACAAACATGAGCTAGAGGCAGGAAGACCAGAGGTTCAAGGTCATCCTCAGTTACATAGTTAAGTTTGAGGCCAACATGAGACCCTGTCTCAGAAATAAAACCAAGGAGGGCCCGGCGTGGTGGTACACCCCTTTGATCCCAGCACTTGGCAGGCGGATCTCTGTGAGTTCGAGGCCAGCCTGGTCTTCAAAGTGAGTCCAGGACAGCCAAGACTACAAAGAGAAACCCTGTCTCAAAAAATGAAATGAATAAATAAATGAATGAGTGAATAAATAAATAAATCAAGGAATTATTATTACACACTGACAAGAAAGAAGCAAGATGGGGTGAGAGAGAGGGAAAGGACAACTCCTAAGATCATAAACACTCTGAGAATTACTCTGGCAACTAACCTCACTGGGCAGGTAAGTTAGCCTCTAAGAGTTGGTAGCAAAGGATGTGGAGAGTTTAAGGCAGTTCCTGTTGTCTCTGGTTAGGAAAAGTAGGCTAATCAGAATGCTGGGGGAAGCCAGAAAAGACACAGTTAGCCATCTGATTCCACAAGCCAATGGGAAGCTTGCCACTGCAACACGCCCTGCTAGAAAGGTCAAAACTACGATGAGAAGACTGGGAGATGGAAGGCATATCGGGGGGTGTATTCTGATATTCAGTGGAGGACTGGCAAGTCTCCAAGAACAGAGGACCAACACCTTTGCTGACTTCTGAATTCCTGAACACCAGCTTGCTCTCCAAATTCCATGATGGGTATCATACCCACCTCCCCTGGTTGCCTCCTTGCTGCTCTGCACACTTAGCTATTAAAGGAAAGATGACTTTTAAAAACAGCATTCCCTAGGTAGTAGGTGTGCAGGTGGGGGGAATTGACTGATCTGGGAGTAATGACGACAATGGAAAAGATGAAGCCAAAGAGGGAAAAAATAAGATTATTAAAAGATTGTAGATTTTGGAGTGAACCTATTTCCCCAAGAATAGAGGCTATGGAAGAAAGCCTAATTTTTCCATTCAAATTCTTATGAGTAGATGGACTTTAGCCCAAGGGAATGATAACATAGTAATTCAACTCTCTTGTCCCCACAACTAAAAATAAGGATGATTAAAGAATGGAATCCCAGCTCTGCCATGCCAGGCAGCAGGCCTTGCTCCTGAATTTACAAACTGAATAAATCACAGTAGGGAAAGAATTGCCTTTAGAAATATTTTGAGTATCTTCCACCCATCATTAAGGAAGGAAAATTGAGAGCCATGGGCCATCATATGGTACCGGTGGGGTTCCTTCCTGGCCTGATAGCTTACTGGGTCAGGCAATGAAAAGAGTGGACTTGATTCCTAAGCCCTCTGCCTTCCTCAGGCCATTGGGCTGGTGGCAATCTGCAGTTCCTCCAAGGTCTCCCAAGCTGGATCTCTAAATACTTGTGTACTATTTGGAAGGTTGTCCATACCTCGAGGCCTCTTGTCTCCAAGTGTCTGTCACAGAGTTTGCTGTATTTATGTTAGGAACTCCTGTCACCCCAGCTGTGCAGAAGAGCCAGAGGCAGCTGACACATGAAACTGTCACTTTGATAACTTCTCAGACACATCAAACCAAGTGTCACAAACAACAGGACCTAAAGAGTGTATCCTGTATGGAGCCAGCCAGTGGGACACACATGCATCCTCAGAAGCAAGGCTCAGAGGTTTCTGAATAGAAGCAAGGTCAGGTCTTTGGGCAAATGGGATATCAAGAGACTCCCCAAGACTGGGGAGAAGAAAAAGTAAGGGTTAAAAATACATCTCTAGACACCAGGTGTGATGGCGCAGGCCTTTAATTCCAGTACTTGGGAGGCAGAGGCAGGTGGATCTCTGTGCATTCGAGGTCAGCTAGACTTGGTCAACATAGCAAGTTCCAGGACTACACAGAGAGACCCTGCCTCAAAACAACAGCAACAACAACAACAACAACAACAACAACAACAACAACAACACGTCTCTGGGGTTGGGAAGGTGGCTCAGGCCGGTAAAGTGTTTGCTATCCAAACATGAAGACCCAAGTTTGATACCCCAGAGCCCATGTGCAAAAGCTGGGTATCATACATGCCTGTAATCCCAGCACTGGGGAGGTGGAGACAGGAGGATCTCTGGGGCTTGCTGGCTAGGCAATTTAGTTGAAATGGCAAGCTCAGGTTCAGTGAGAAATTTTGTCTCCAAAAACAAGGTGGAGAATGATTGACAAAGACACCTGATGTCAATGCTTTGGCCTTTACAAGTATGTGTGTGCACCTGCGTCTCCTCTCTGCCCCTCAACATAGACAAAGACAGGCAAGTAGGCATGGACCACGCATATACATGCATGTGCTTGCACACACACACACACACACACACACACACACGTATGCATGCACACACAACTTGAAATGTCCTTAGCAACAACAACAACAAAACAAAAGACGGATTTAACCCCGTATCATGATGTGTATTTATTGTTGAGATTCCCCTACATTGAATTATCCAAGTCTTTCAAAATATACTAATTAAAGGGTATGCAAGTTACAGTAGTTTTAGGGTACACATTGCTCTATAGTCTATTTGTTTTGTGTTTGAGGTCTACAGTTCATGAACCCCTTTGAGTTGTATGTGTTGGACACAACCAAGCTGCAAAGAATCCTGTGGAAGGTTAGGACACTATTTCACATCCCACGGTGATTTTCTCTCTACCCAAATACAGATGTTCTGTTATCTGTAGAGCCAGGGTTTCTGCTTGAAGGAGGGTGCTGGTTGCCATCTTAACTCTCTCTTGTTTTCTTCTTCAGTAATTCTCTCTTGAAGTTACCTTGGATTCCAGGAATAGGAGGACTGACTGATAAATATCTTTGTGATAAGGGACTTACACTACCTCTCAAGCAAAATGATCCCCCTGAAAGAGGGCAATCATCTAAGATGGAGCATCTGCACCCTGGAGCAGAAAGTGCAGACCCTCGTGGGAACCAGCGCATTCCTTTGAAGTGAGGAGAGCAACAGTTTCTTTGGACCATCTTGCTGAACAAGAACTGTGATAACGATCAGCCAGGTGCTACTGACCAGATCTGCTTAATTATGATTGTTTCTCACACAGGTTTGCCCCATTCTGTTAGGGCAATATTGAAGGTCTAATATTGTTTCTGATACATTGAATTCAATGCTGAGATCTGGTTACCGCCCCTTTTGAAACATTCTCTTGATTGGTTAATAAAAGTCACTTATGGCCAATTAGCCGGGCAGAAAGAATATAGGAAGGCGGGACTTCCTCTGATCAGCAGGAATTCCATACAAACAGAGACTCTCTGCCCTTTCCGCCGGGAGACACAGAAGGAGACAGATGACTGGAGAAGTCTGGAAGGTACTCACAGGCACATGTTGGTTTGGGGTTAACTTAGAGTAGCTAATTGAGAGTCTGCCCAGCTAAGGGCTAAGCGTTAAAATATTAAAAGGTCTTGGTGTGTTTAATTATTGGGGAAAAGACTGCGGCGGCTTATAGGCCCTCAGTCCAAGCAGTCCAGGCTGTTGGATTCCCAGACTCCCCTTGAGCCCAGGCGAATCTCCCGCCAAGCCACCGGTAATTCTACCAGCCTAATATAACAACTTATATTAATTAGCAGAGTTTAGGTTATAGGTGGTGTAGGCCACCCTTGGTCCCGGGGCTCTTTCTCCAGGATAAGTTAGGCAACCGGTTAAGGCACTCAGGCTGAGCTGCCTGCTCCTCTGCCAGGCTGCCGGCTACTCCGCTGGCCTAATATTACAGTTTATAGTTACTAATAACTACATTAATTAATTAATTTGCAGTTTTCAGGTGGCACTCAACGTGGTAGGGCATTATGGGTAATTTTATTTTCAAAACTATAGAGAAAACTGCAGATTTTGAAACTCTGATGCCAGTTGTTGACAATATGGTAATGTTTACTGCTGACCTCTACACTGTTTTTCAATCAGACCGAATGTTTTATGCTGTTTACCTCTTTTTATTTTATTGGTTTGTCATAAGGAAGACGTCTGTTACACAATTAAAAATTATGGAAATGCAGATTGAGGAGCTTAAGAAAACTCTAGCAGGGCAGGTGACTGAAACTGAGAAAATGCTAAGTTCTTTTCTAGCTAGGTCTCCACAGTCGCCACATGTACCAGTAGAAAACCGCCGCGTGTGCCTGTAGGAAACCAGGTAGGTAATGGTGCTAATGTGGAACCAAGTGTGCCCCCAGAGGAGCTGCGTGGTACTGCAGAATCACCATTAGCTTTTCCAGTTATGTTTCAAATTAGGCCTGATAATAATAACGGTCAACTCCATCAGGAATTAACATGGTGTCCAATAGACATTTTGGATTTAAAAAGATTTAAGGAGTCTATTGTCTCTTATGGAATGCACTCATCATTCGTTGAACAGATGCTAAATAATTGGGCTATACAAAATAGAATCATTCCCCAAGATTGGAAGGGACTGATATCAGCTGTGCTAGAAGGTAGCCAGCAATTACAATGGTTATCATGGTGGAGACATGAAGCCACAAAATTAGAGCAACAAAATATGGCAAGGGGAATAAATGCCACAACCCACCAAATGCTTGGTGAGGGACCTTATGCTGACATATGATTACAGACTCAATTTGAAGATATTGTCATAGAACAATGTCGTGTTGCAGCTCTGAGAGCCTGGGATATGGTGGCTGAGGCTGGGAAATGGTTTACTTCATTTACCAAGATAATACAAGGTCCTCAGGAAAACTTCTCAGACTTTTTAGGGAGATTGACTTCAGCTGTGGAGAGAGATGTAGATAACCCTGATGCCAGACAGGACTTGATAAATGCCTTGGCATATGAAAATGCAAATGCTGAATGTCAAAGGGCAATTAGGCCATTGAAAGCTCGAGGAGCCCCAGTAGATGAATGGATAAGAGAAACAGCTAATGCTGGTTTTCAAGAGCATCAGACTAATGTCATAGCACAAGCAGTTGCTAGGGGTCTTAATGAGTGCTTTAAAAATGGGGAACTTGGTAATTTTCAAAGATATCATAAGGCTGAATCCTCCAGAACTCGAAATGATAGGTGCCTGGACTCTGCAGAACATGGTTGTAGAAGGGAACGAACGGCTTCTAATGGCAATAGAAGGTTAAGGTCTCCAGGATTTTGTACTCGTTGTGGAAAAGGTAAACACTGGTCCCGGGATTGTAGAGTTGAAACAGATGTCAGAGGTAACCCTTTGCCGGGAAATGAGGGGAGGGGCCTACCGGTTCAGGCCCCCCAAAACAATGTGAAACGTTGTCCATCATCCAACCAGAGGGAAACACACAGTCAGGAAGAAGAAAATTAACTATTGCTGATCTTTTACAGGCTACTGAAGGTACTACAGTTTTAGATTTGACTACAGATCAATCTAAAACATTATCCAAAACAGATGAATGTTATATGTTAACCACTGGTATCTATGGTCCTTTACCATCAGGGACAATAGGATTAATATTTGGAAAAAATGGATTAACTTGTCAAGGATTCTTTATTCGTCCAGGTATTATAGATGGAGACTTCAAGGAAGAAATTAAAATTATGACATCCATATGGAAAGAGATGACAATTAATGCAGGGGACAAAATTGCCCAACTGCTGCTGTTTCCTTACACCAAGGGCAAAGTTGTTCCAATAGATAGAACAGAAGCAGTTGAAAATAGTGGAAAACATGTGTATTGGCAAACAATGGTGAGTGATACGAGACCAAAATTAAAAATACAAATGAATGGTATTGAAATAGAAGGATTGCTTGACACAGGAGCGAATGTCTCTGTCCTCTCACACGAGTCTTGGAATCCAAACTGGCCACTTCAAAGGGTTCCTACACATTTTATAGGAATTGGTAAATTATCACATGTAAAACAAAGTGTACGATGGCTTAACTGTGTGGGACCAGAAGGGCAAACAGGGAAGTTGAGACCTTATGTGGCTGATGTACCCATAAATTTATGGGGAAGGAATCTCTTACAACAATGGGGTACTCAAATTAATATTTCTGCAATGCCAGAAATAACAAACGATGAAATGATGGATGCTTTTGAGGAAGGTATTGATATGCATACTCAACAACAATTGCAAGCTATGTCTAGTGTCCAAACACAGGACACCCCAGACATTGAGATTATAGATACTTTTGAGGAAGGTATTGATATGAATACTCAACAACAACTGCAAGCTTATACTAGGGGCCACTGCTGAAATTCCAACAGCCCTACCCTTGAAATGGCTATCAAATAAACCAGTGTGGCAAGAGCAATGGCCCATAACAAAGGAAAAATTGGAGGCTCTTGAGCAATTGGTAAAAGAACAGCTAGAGGTTCGTCATATAGAAGAGTCTACCAGCCCATGGAATTCTCCTGTGTTTGTGGTAAAAAAGCAATCGAGTAAATGGAGAATGGTAACAGATTTAAGAGCTGTGAATAGA
>CAJQZJ010032972.1:2610837-2631031 GCA_907164525.1 Lophiomys imhausi | reverse complement strand
CACACACACACACACACACACACACACACACACACACACACACACACCACCGAGTCCATTTAGTGTTGCTCATATGTCCATGTGTTTAGGGCTGACCACTTGGGGTTGGCTAACCTAACATTGGGGGTGCTCATCCCTGGAGGAGGCTGATTTTCTTTCTCTTAGTACCCTCTGATTGTCTGTAACTCTTCATTTAGGGGCGAGACCTTGGGAAATTTCCTCCATCCACGTTACCATGTCTTCTGCTGTTGCCATTATGCAGGTCCTGTTTAGGCAATTATATTACTGAGATAGGCTGCAGTGTCCCTGCAATGTGGAGAAGACAGTATCTCACAACAGGTGTGCCAGTACTCTAGTTCTTGTAACCATTCTGGCACCTCTTTTGCAAGTTTACTTAGCCTTAGACGTAGGGGTTGCTTTGCAGATGTACCAGTTGGGATTGGGTATCCCATGGTCACGTATGCTATGCATTTTGACCAGCTGTGGATCTCTGTAATTGTCTCCATTTACTGTAAAATGAAGCTTCTTTGATGAGGAGAGTTATACTTACCTGTTGATATTAGAATAAGTGTTTAGGATACTTAGAAATTATACTGCCTCAGGAAAATGGCAGTAGTAGGTTCTCTCTCTCTCTCTCTCTCTCTCTCTTTTAATCATTAAATACTTAATGGAGATGATGCTGATGGAATGAACCATTGCAATTTGCCTTGTTCCTAAACCAGCACCAAGACAGCACTGTTTTGAGGTGGATTTACTGACTCAGAGCCACTGGAACTCCATGAGTGGTATTTGCATCCTAACACAGGGATGTTCGATTACTGCTTCTCTCTCTCTCTCTCTCTCTCTCTCTCTCTCTCTCTCTCTCTCACACACACACACACACACACACACACACACAGAGTAAAGCTTCCTCTGATCACTCCCTGTGGAACAGCAACCAACCACTCATCCCTGCAAACCTTGTTTCCTCCTGCCTGTGCCTGGGTTTCCCCTCCTTTGCCTTGTGGCCACTTAACACCCCACTCACTTTATTACTGCCCACCTGTCTCTTACTGTTGGTTTATAACTTCTACCAGGGTGGATATTTTGTCTTGTTTCATGCTGCATGTGCATAGTAGGTGCTTGCATATACGTACTGAATAAACAAATGTGCTCAGAGAATAATGTGTGTCAAAGGAACAACACTGTACCTTTTAGTTTCTCAGGAATTATTTTCTCCCCTCTCTCTTTTTCTCTCTCTGTTTTTTCAAGATAGGGTTTCACTGTGTAGTAAGGATTTATTCTAATGTCATAGAACTCATTAAATGATATTCTATGCATGGGAGCCCAAGATAATTATCGAGGCAGAGGCAGAGGGGCAGGGGTAGAAGCCAGGAGTTCGAGGTTGTCCTAAGCTATATAGTAAGTTTGAGGTCATCATGCGTGCATGATACTGTGCTTAAAAAAAAAAAAAAAGAGCTGGGTGTGGTGGTGCACGCCTTTAGTCCCAGCACTCGGGAGACAGAGGCAGGTGGATCTCTGTGAGTTTGAGGCTAGCCTGGTCTACAAACTGAGTCCACAGCGGCCAGAGCTGTTAACACAGAGAAACCCTGTCTCAAAAAACAAAACAAAACAAACAAACAAAAGACAAAAAAAGAGAGAGAAAAAGAAAAAGAGTACTGTCAGGGGGCATAGCTCACAGAGTCAACAAAGATGATTTAAAGACTGGAGGGATGGTGGCTCAGTGGGTAAAGGAACTGGGCACCAAGCCTGTTGATTTGAGTTGGATCCCCAGGACCCACATGGTGAAGGAGGGAACGGACTCTTCCAAGTTGTCCTCTGACCCCCACATGTGCACTGTGAAACACTCACGTGCACAGATTTACACACACATAAACAAATAAACGTAGCGAAAATATTTAAAACAAGGGTGGTTTAGAGAGTTACTAGCATGAACTACATCCTCCAGCATTATAAAAAAAAATGTATTTTCATAAAGATTTCCACTCTGTGCCTGGAATACAAGAGCAGAATGAACAAAGAAAAATGAATTCTAATAAATCAGACCTCTCTCCCCCACCCCACTATAGTCTTTTAAGGCTGCCAGCAGATCTTCAACGTGCTAAAAATTCTTTAAAACCAACTGCATGGAGAAAGGGATACAGAAAGGCAAGTGGGAGCAGGCAAGCTGCAAGCTAGGTCTGTATTTTAAGAAGCAACGTAAGGGTTATCCATTTATGTTCACAGAGCATCAGACCAGACTCGTGAGAGTCTCACAGATGACTGGGTCTCTATTTGGACTCACGGCTAGCCCCAGGGTGGGAGCACTTCCTCCTTCTGGGCCTAGATTTGATTGGCAGGATAGGGAGGGAGATAGTGAGGCCGATTTCCTGGTCTTTCCACTCACAATGTTCTGTGACTATGCATTTTGACAGAGGTTTATAATTTGTCCTGATTAACAATCCGTGTCAATTAAACAGGATATTAAAAGCCTTGACTGTCCTGGATAATTAGATCTTTACTTAAATGACCTCCATTTTTTTCTTTTTTAAACTACATTAAAAAAAAAACCTTTTCTTTCTTTTTTTTTTTTTTTTTTTTTTTTGGTTTTCGAGACAGGGTTTCTCTGTGTAACAGCCCTGGCTATCCTGGACTCACTTTGTAGACCAGGCTGGCCTCGAACTCACAGAGATCCACCTGCCTCTGCCTCCCAAATGCTAGGATTAAAGGCATGCACCACCATGCCCGGCTAAAACTTTTTTTTTTTTTTGGTGTGTGTTTATTTATTTATATCTGCAAAGAAAGTAAAAACATGTCATTATAACAGCTATGTTGGGCTAGAAGGATTTACTTAGAGTAGAATTTCCAAAATATTCAAAATAGTAAGTCAGAGTTTTAAAATGTAAACTTTTGTGGGTTGGAGAGAGGCCCCAGGTAGGAAGTACTTGCCTTGCAAGGTCGAGGGTGTGGGTTTGATTTCTCAGAACTCACATGGAAAACTATGGTTAAAAACTTGGGCAACATACCACACATTTGTAATCCCAGTGCTAGGGAGACAAAGAACCGACTAGCCTTGCCTAATGCATAATTTTCAGGCCAAGCAAAGACCTTGTCTCAAAAATAAAGTAGATGTTTTTTCTGAGGATGATGCCCAAGCTTGTCTCTCTCTCTCACACACACATATGTATACACACACACACACACACACACACACACACACACACACTACACAAAATTAAAAAAATGTAAAGTTTTTTTTTGCCATTTGTAGCATGATGAATTTGAAGGATATTATATTAAGTGAAGTAAATCTGACGCAGAATGACACATACATCAAATACTCTTATATGTGAGTTGACCTCATAGAGAATAGAATAGTGACCTTGGGCAGGGTGGGGGGTTATTAGGGAGATGTTGATCAGGGCTCCATCAGATAGGAAGAAGAAGTTCAAGGTTGGATTGTACAACCTGATGACTGTAGTTAGTAACTGTTATGGATTGTCCTTGGCTGCCATGTATTTAATGGTATTTACTGGCTCCCCATAAAGTTCTGGTGACACCCCAGGTGAGGACATGGTCATGTATACCTGCCTTTATTGTGTAAAACTTGCCCTACCTAATTTAAAGTTGACTGGTTGAGTAAAGTGCCTGCAGCCTGGATTGGGTAGAAGAGAGGTAGGTGGGGAGAAGGTTCATGGGCTTTTGGAGAGGGGTAGGAGGCAGAGGGAGAAGGACAGATGCCATGGGTTAATGGAAGATTATATCTCCATGTGGCCTGGAACATCAGTATAGTGTGGAGACTAACAGCCTGGGGGACTTATGTATATATGGGATTTTATTTAGGTAATAGAATTATGGGCTAAGATTACACAATCCAGGCTAAGGCTTGTTAAGATCCATCAGGTGTCTGTGTGATTATTTATAAGTGGGTTAAGGGATAACTCTGTCACCTTAATAATCTTGAGCGTCAATTATAAATATTAATATTTCCTCCGACAAATAACTATATTGATTGATTTATCTTCAGTCATAGTCTTGACAAATGGTCAAAATTTGCTTTTGACTTGGGATTCTCCCACCTCAGACTCCCAGAAATATGGAATTTGAATTTACCTATCTCTTCCTGTGCTACATGGACTCAGCTGTGAGTTTTGATTGATGTGCTCTTCATGAGCACAGCTGAGTCAGACATACACTTTTGTTGGCTCCACATCTGAGCTAGGACTTCAAAGACAAGCCACCAGCTCAGCTTTGTATTGTACTGTTGAAAACTGCTAGTAGACTTGAAGTATGCTGTTCACACAAAAGTATGCCAGGCAATGTGTATGCTAATTAAATTAATTGAACCAGCTTGGCATAGTGGTGCAGGTCTTTAATCCCAGCATTTGAGAGGCAGAGGCAGGTGGATATTTGAGTTTGAGGCCAACCTGATCTACAGAATGAGTTCCAGGACACCTAGGGCTATACACAGAAATCCTGACTCAAAAATCTGAAAAAAAGGGTATATTAAAAATATTGTACCTGATACATTTAAGCAATTATTGTCAAATAAATTAATAAAGAAATATAAAACCAAATCTATCTATCTATCTATCTATCTATCTATCTATCTATCTATCTATAAATTACTTAGTGAGAAATACAGTTTTGTCTTTCAACTGTGAATAAGAATTTTATGCTCCACAAAGGCTTAAGATGAACACTCCAGGCTTTAGCTAAATAAAGGATAGTAATAACTTCCTGTAGGTTCATACATTGACCTCTGTGAAAATATCTGGTATGTGACAGGGTTACATATTATGAGATTTGGCATTGTTTTACATCCTTTAGGGTTTTTTTTTTAAACAGTAATAACTGATTGGAACTAAAAAATATCAAAAATAGAAGTTGAGCTTGAGTTTTTCTGATCTTCCTTTTTTAAGAGTAGAAAATGGAAGCCCAGGGCCACTGAGATGTCTCAGTGGGTAAAGATGCTTGCTGCCAAGCCTTATGACCTCAGTTTGATTCCTCAGAACTCACATGGAAGAAAGAGTGGAAAGGAAGAAGGGAGGAAGAAGGTAGAAATATAATATGGTCAAGTCAGAGTTTGGAATTAAAACTCTCAAAAAACAAAATAAAAACTCAACTTGTCCTTCCTCCAGCTTTTGCAACATCAATCTATACCTAAGATGACCTGTCCTGTGTCAGGTACCCAGGGAGTATTATTGCGCACACACCTGTAGCCACAGGATTGGTTAGAGATTAGGATATGAGAAGATGCAGGAAAGGAAAAAGAAAAAAGTAAAAATGGAAGGTTTGTCGTACCCTGTGAGCATTAGGACTTGTCTTTTGTGCTCTTGGGGACAGGACTGGATGCTTCCCCTGGAGCCCTCACAATCTACCGCCTCCACTTCCGGCTTCACTTCCGGGCATGGAGTTCCAGTAGAGAGAGATTGGAGAGAACACTGATTGGTGGTAAACTTACCTCCAGTTTGGTGGCTCTTTGAATTCTGGTTTTTCCTCAGTTCCATGATACCATTTATTTTTGAGACTCCTCAGTACCGAGTCAAAATTCAGCGGGGAGAGAGTGAGGAGACTAGGGTTTGTTATTTCTCATTCTCAATTTCTCACTAGGGGCCCCGAGATACAGGCTGAAATTTCTTGATACTTTCAGCGACTCTCATTCTGGGGTAATGTGGAGTTACCTAACGCTTAATCTGAAGAATGGGCACTCGTTCTTCAAAACAACCATGAAGAGCTAGCTTTGCACCAGGCGTGGTAGTGTATGGCTGTAATCCTAAAGCAGAGGCAAGAGGATTGTGAGTTTGAAGTCAATCTGGGCTACATACAAGATCCTATCTCGGGGGGAAATTAGGGGAATCTCTCTATCAACCAAAACTAAACCAACTAGACAAAAGAGTGAAAGCCTTCACTGACAGAGAAATGTGACCCAGGGGTTGGTAGATGAAAGTTGAAGGGACAGGCTGAGCAGGAAAAGTGCCCAGCAAAGCACCTCAGTGTGAGGAGTTCCACAGCCCTGTCAGAATGTTAATCAACCTGCTCCTTGAAAAGGGAGGCCTGCTGGGAAAAATACCAGTTGAGCTAGCAGCTAGTAAAAGACTGGCTGCTTTATAGTCTGGCTCAGGTCCCTTATTTTGTCATAAAGTGGTCATGGTTTGGGCGCAAGCAATGGTTCTTTAGAGCACTTGGAGAATTTTTGCCCATTCTGTACAAGAGGAAGATATGAGAATGTTATTTTTAGTTTGTTTATAACAACTGAAAAGTCCACATATACCAGCACAAGAACTGATGGCAGTATATTCACCAGCGGGACCCTGTGAGTGGAGAAAACACAGCTACACACATCCACACGAACACATTTCAAAATGCCACTGAGAAACACTGGGTAGAAGCAAGAAGTTTGAAGGTAGCCTGGGCTACACAGCCAGAGTCTTAAGAAAGCATAAAATAAACCATAAAGAAAACAAATTGAGGAGATCACAGTTCTTACAGATTCGTCACGTGATGTTCAAAAGCAGAAACCATTAGGCAGGGATTAAAAGTGGATTAAAACTATAGAGGAAGGCAAGTGTCAGGTCAGTGGCTTGCCCTGTTGGGAAGGGATAGTGGGATAGCTGAGGGCCCAGCTCAGAGGCAATGTTTAAGGGCCAGTAGAGTCCACTCTCAGCTAAGCTGGGTGGTATGTACTTGGATGCTCTCTCTCTCTCTCTTTCTTTTTGAGATAGGATTTCTCTGTGTAACATCCCTGGCTGTCTTGGAACTCACTCTGTAGACCAGGCTAGACTGGAACTTACAGAGATCTGCCTGCCTCTTCCTTCTGAGTGCTGGGATTAAAGACATGTGCCACCATGCCACCACTCTCAGCTTTGCATTCTCAGTGCTGATTCCTCTTTAAAATGCACATCTAGCCTTTAATCCCAGCACTCAGGAGGCAGAGGCAGGGTGGATCTCTGTGAGTTCGAGGACAGCCTGGTCTACAAAGTGAGTCCAGGACAGCCAGGGCTGTTACACAGAGAAACCCTCTCTCAAAAAACTAAAAACTAAAAACCAAAACCAAACCAAGCCAAACCAAAACAAAAAGTATATCTATGTAACACTTTAAAAAAATGATTATTAAAAAAAAATAGTCTTAGCTAATGCCACTGTTTTCTGAGATCCCAACAAAAGGGAGGGTCTAGTGTGGTATCAGGAGACTTAGAAATTGCAAACATGATGCCTTAACAGTCTTGAATGGTATGTATAGCAGGGAGAAGAGGACATTTCTTTCTGGAATATCTTCTCCCTCTACTGGGCACAAGCAACTGGACTGATGAGTGTGTTCCTGCTGAGACCATAGCGTGCCCTTTCTAAGCCTCTTTCACACTACAACCCTAAGGGCTTGTTTTTCTGAGTTGCCACTATATATTCCATTTCTTTGAGCTTTCCCATATTTTGTGGCATTCAAAGTAGGATTCAATCATCCTAACTTTCCAAGTTTTTGACTCCCTATTCGTGCACCGTCCTATTTGGAGTTAAAGTGTGAAAGCATTTTGGACAGCATTGGACACAGTGAATTCGAGTAGAGCTTCCAAAGCATGGTCGCTCAAGATCTCGAGATCGGATTACCTTTTTAGGGAAGGCCTCTCACTGCCTGCTGAGGTTTCCTTTAAATAATTTCTAGTTTGCAGACACATTTTTCTTTGACAGCTGTGGCTTGAAATGCTTGGCTCACTTTGCTTTGGGTAAATACACTGTCAAGTCTCTTCTCACTCCTCCTGCTGCATGTTTGTTCTTGCCTGACAGTTACTCATCTGATGTCCCATTTGTTGAAAGAACAGATGAGAAGGCATGGCTGTCCTCCCCTCTCCAGCCTCTGAGAATTCCCCTTTAAAGGGAACTGCTGCAGGGATAATGTGTACTATATTTTACAGTTTCCTCATACATTTTGCATAAATTTTCATTTTGTCTTAGAGGGTTAGAAATCAGCATGAGTAAACATAACTCCACATTGGCTCATTGGATTAAAGTGATCACAGACTCTTGCAAAACCAGTTCTGGAAAACAGAGGACTTCCCATGCTCAAAGCCATTAAAAAAAAAAAATCTACTTAATGTAGTCACTTCCTGGTTTAGGAGGGGCAGAGAGACAGCAGAGAGACTGGAGAAACTCACATGTGTGGAAGAAGAGGTGGAAAAGGCAGGGAGCCTGGGCTCATGGCTTGGGAGCCCCATGTGCACATTCTTCTGTCTCCTTTCTTTCTTTCTTTCTTTTTAGGTTTTTTGAAACAGGGTTTCTCTGTGTATCCTTGACTGTACTGGACTCACTTTGTAGACCAGGCTGGCCTTGAACTCGCAGAGATCCTCCTGCCTCTGCCTCCTGAGTGCTGGGATTAAAGGCGTGCGCCACCACACCCAGCTCTCTTTTCTTTTTTGAGTCCTTTAAAGCATAGAAAGGAACACACAGGTGTAGTCCTGGGAAGGGAGGCTGGTCTGACATCCCATCCTCCAGCTGTGTCTGTCCCACCTAATGGTCACTGCCTGCCATTCGGTTCTCTTGATGCTGGGCCCACCCTAGAGATGGCATTGTATCTGTCATTATTTTGCCCTCTACTTAGCTTCCCACATTGGGTTCTACTCTGGTAGAGATTAGAGGCAAGCCATAGATGCAGGGACTGTGGTAGTTCGGTGGGTTAGGCTTTAAGCCACGCTCGCTAGTGTCCTGGTGGCAAGTACTATTTAAGGCAAGGGGAAGAGCCAGACTGGGAAAGCTCATTGGGTGCAGTGAGGTTGTTCAGTGCCTAAACCCTCTCTTGTGTAAGTTTGGGACAGATTCTGGGCTGAGGTAGGGAGTGGAAGATTATTATTTTTTAGATTAGGGAAGTGAGGATATATTACTTTTCTTGTAGCTGACAAGACCTACTAACACAATTTAATGGAGTAGGTTTATTTTGTCTCATGGCTTGAGGGAAGACATGGCAGCAGGAATGGGAAGTGACTGGCTCCACTGGCCTTGTAGTCAGGACGTAGGGAGGGAGAAATGGATGCTTGTGTTTTGTTCATTTCCTTCTTACTGAGTCAGAATCTACCTGGTAAGGCACCAGGAATGGTACCACCCACATTCAGGGTGGATCTGTCCACTTCAACTAATCTCTTTGGTAATTCGTTTTTGTTTTTTCGAGACAGGGTTTCTCTGTGTAGCCCTGGCTGTCCTGGACTCACTTTGTAGACCAAGCTGGCCTCGAACTGGCAAAGATCCGCCTGCCTCTGCCTCCCAAGTGCTGGGATTAAAGGCGTGCACCACCACTGCCCGTTCTTTGGTAATTCGTTTACAGACAAGCCCAGAGATGTGTCTCTTAGATTGATTCCAAACCCCATCAAACTGACAATCAAGATAAAGCACCAGAGGAGGGGGATAATGGAATCTTGACCCAGTGTGTTAAGTCAGGTGGGCATGTGCAGCTCAGGCAAGGCTTAGTAATAACTGTGATGGGGTCTGGGAGTGGGGCAGAATTGGGAAACTGGACACTTTACAACACTGTGGCCTGGCTGAAATCAACTCAGGGGAATCTGGGACAGATGAGATCTAGATAGGACATTAGAGCCATGGCCTAATGGTCAGGGCAAGCTTTTGTGTCCTGTAGACAGCCAGAAACAAGAGCCTGAACATGAAGCCCAGGTCCCTCCCTGGTATGTTAAGCATTAGAGACTGGCATGGGGTTGATGCTCTTCATAGACCTGCCTGGGTCTTGTCTAGGGTGTGGGAGAGCTTGAGGGAGGCTTGGAAGGCTCAATGGAGGCTGGGAGGGCTACAAATACTTGACTGTGTATTTATGTGGGCTGGAGTTATAACATAAAAGCAAGGGAATGAATGGGTGGTCAACTGGCAAGTAGATTAGAAAATGCTAATGAGACTGTATCAAGCCAGACATGGTGTTACATACCTGTACTTTCAGCACTTGGGAGGCAGAGGCAGGGGGATTACCTTAAGCTTGAGGTCAGTCAGGGGTGTGTAGTAAGACACCTCCACCCACACCAAACAAGACTGTATGACAGATTATAAAGCTAAATACATTACTCTACTATGGTCCCATACAGGCACAATTTGCCTGAGCCATTAGCACAGGGAAAGGAGATGGCACAGAAAGGGAGGGAGCTGATAGTTTTGCATGGACAGAAGGAAGTGCGGTATTATGATCTGCAGTGGTTTGCTTTGGTTCCAAATTAGCTTCCAGGGACACAGGCAGAGCAGATCCTGACAGTCAGCCAGTCAGCAAAGCATCTCTTGAGTGTGAGTGCAACAGGGGGGCCTGGCTCCATGTGGAACCCTCCACCCTGGACAAGCACACAAGTGCATTCTGAGGGGACTGCTGGGAGACCTGAGATTCCTTCCTAGGCCTGGAACACCTGGGCTGCTTGCTTAGCTGGGACTGGAGGGTAGGAGTGTTATTTTCCCATAGTTAGTACCCACAATCAGTGGGAACTGGAGACATGCCAGTAACAGGAGTTAAGCAAGTGTGAGCCTCAAAGATCACAGCCTTCAAGGAGGCTCCTCCAGGGCATCATGAGCTCAGGTCAGCTTCATAGCGCCTGGATAAGCTCCACCCCCAACTCCCCTAATTTCACAGAAGTTATCTGAGTCTGCAATGATCTCTTTCATTTAGTTCAAGGATAGAAGATTTCTTTTGTCTGTAAACAGATACAGATGTTAAGTATTTTTGGCTTTGTGGGCCATACAGTCCCTGATAGACTATATAGCTCAGCCTTTGCAGAAAGAAAGCAGCCACAGACTACTCTGAGATTAACAAATGTATTTGGATTCCAATACAATTCAATTGTGGAGACCAAAATAAGAACTTTATATACTTTTCTTACAAGTTATAAAAGTTTTCAATCCCAGCACTTGGGAGGGACAGGCAGGCAGATCTCTGTGATTTCAAGGCCAGCCTAATCTACAGAGTGAGTTCCAGGATAGCCAAGGCTACACAAAAAAACCCTGTCTTAAAAAAAGTTTTCATCTTTTTGCTCTCCCCCATGAATGGAAAATGAACACTTAAAATATTTTTAAAATTATGTGTATGTATGTGTATTTATGTGCACATGTGTGTGAATGTGTTGTGCATGTGTGTGTGCATGTGTGTATGTGTGTACATGTATAGTGTGTCGAGTATGTTTGTGTTCATATATGTGTGTATGTGTTTGTGTGTGTTATGCATTTGTGTGTGTGTTGAGCATGTTTGTGTGCATGTGTGTTATGCATGCGTGTGGTGCCTGTGGAGGGCAGAAGAGGGCATCAGGTCCCTTGGAGATGATGCTACCAAGGCTATGAGCTGCCTACCTGAGGCCTGGGGGTACAAGCTGGGTCCTTTGGAAGAACAGTGTGTGCTGGAGTCACTTCTCCAGCCCCTCAATGAACATGTTAAACTTGCAGGATGCAAAGGGTCGGTGGGTCTGTGGCCCATAACCAGCGAATTCCTGTGAGGATGGGAATGGTGTGTCACTCTATCCTTAGTGCCTATAAACACACACACACACACACACACACACACACACACACACACACACACACGCACACACATGCATATCCCACATGACACACCCAATGCACTAACTAGGTAGGGACTCAGTAGACATTTGCTGGAGGAGTGGATTTCACTTTCTCTAAAGGAAGCCATGGCACAGTAAGCCAGTTCTCTCAGGTGTGGGGTGAAGACTCACACTGGTGGGGCGGTGGGATGACTGGGGAGTCGGCAGCTGTGGCTCTTTCCTGCTCCTTCTTTCAAACCACAGCTTCAGCATCCCGGGACATTGTACCTGGGCGCCATATGGAAGCTCACGGGTTCTGGAAGTAAGGACTTCACTTAAGCAGTAAACTAAGCCAAGGAAAAGATTTTGTGTTGTTGTCTGTCAACATGATTAAGTTGCAGAAATGTCACTTTAATTCCTCAGGTACTTTCTTCATTTGCCAAGTGGAGATCATGCCATGCCCGGTCTACTTTGGTGACATGTGAAGAATAGTTAGGGACTTTGCAGATACTAAAAGCCCCCGTGGGGGCCAAACCATGTGGATGATCTTCACACTGGACATTTTCTTTTCTTTTTTTTCTTTTGGTTTTTCGAGACAGGGTTTCTCTGTGTATCCTTGGCTGTCCTGGACTCACTTTGTAGACTGGGCTGGCCTTGAGCTCACAGGGATCCACCTGCCTCTGCCTCCCAAGTGCTGGGATTAAAGGCATATACCACTATGTCAGGCTTCTTTTCTTTTTATTTCTTTTTTTTTGATCTTGTTTTATATGGACATATTAAAAAAACCTGTCTTAAGCTCCCTAATACTAGGCATTACAAGTACCATCAAGTCTTCTCTTTGGGTATTTTTTAACAATTAAAATTAGTTCTACAAAAATGCTCTATGGAAATTGACACTTAAGACTTTTTTTTTTTTTTTAAACAACGAAACAAACAAAACCACCCTGGCTATCCTTCAAAAACAGCCTGTGTTGGTATGTATCTCAGCCCTTCCTCTGCCAACACCCACACTTGGTTTCAGCCTAAGGCTCTGTGTTGATTACTAAAACTTCTCCTGCCTTGTGACTCATTCCCACACTCTGTTGTCACCTGGCCCCCAGCTGCCCCTGTTCCTCAGGCTGTGTGGTTAACCACAAGCCACCCAGCATGCCAGCAAGTCAACGTGGCCTCTTCCTCTGTGTATCAGCATTTTGGTTTCTCCCACAGCCCTGAGCATGTCTACAATTGGGTGTCAAAGGTTTTCTTGAGGCTCCAGCTGAGACCTTGGCTCTGGGCCAGCACCATTCCCCATTGGCCTTTGGGTGCTGTTCCGACAAGCAGCAGTAACATAGCTGGAGACTGCAAGGAGCACCTCTCACCTCCACACTTCCCACTGCTGCCAAAAGCTTGCCCAGCCCAAGGGTGTGGAATCCCATGGAGTGGGCAGTTGACAAGGCTCCTTGAGAATTTCTTCAGATGGTCTATTAGCTAATGGGTCTTGATTATTCTGATGCCACAAAGCACAATTCATTATCAACATATTGCTGTATTGGCTCTTTTTAAAAAATGTTTATTAATTACTTCAAGTTACTTATTGACTTATTGACTCATTTTTAAAGAATGTAATACACAGAGTGGAAAGTTGAAACATATTAATGACCATAAATGAAAGTAAAGTCTCCTGTGTTTATTCTATGCAGAAGCTAAACACCAGCAGACATTTCAGAAAGCACCCTGAAGTCACTTTAGACACCCCAATTTTGTAAACATACAGCATCATATTCCAGTCCTGTTTTGATTTTACACAGTACACCGTGTGCACATGGCCATTAAGAAGCTGTTATAGCTGGGCGTGGTGGCGCAGGCCTTTAATCCCAGCACTCTGGAGGCGGATCTCTGTGAGTTCGAGGCCAGCCTGGTCTACAAAGTGAGTCCAGGACAGCCAAGGATACAAAGAAACCCTGTCTCGAATAAACAAAACAAACCCAAAAATAACAACAAAAAAGAAGCTGTTATAATGTGGGTTTTTTGTTTTGTTTTGTTTTTACTTCTATACTAGATATGATGGTCGTGGATACAGCTTACTTAGTAAGTACTGTGTTGGATGTCAGGGTTGTTTTTGGGTTTGTGCTGAGATGAGCATCTTTACTGAATGCACATCTTGCTGCTTCCTTAGGACACGGTTTTAGAAACGGAATTAATTAGGTCAAAGGCTTTGCACATTTTTAAAGGTCAGATTGCCTTCTACAGATGATCCAATTTTGTTTCTATCAATGGGGCAAAAAGACCCTGTTCCCCAGGACCCTTGTCAGCATATTATTAGATATTTAATGACTTTGAATTTGATTGGTTGAAACATATTTGAAAGCTCAGGAGGCTAAATGCGTAAGTGTGTTCTCTTAGCTACTTGTGTTTCTCTTGTGATTTGCCCTTTATAAGTATAAATAATTCTTTGTTTATTCTGTCCTTAATTAGGTATTGGACAGCTCACAGAGTCAGAGTTTGCCTACCTTAAAGACAAGATTTCTTGAGAAGGAGGACCAGGCTGAAGTATGAGGCTGGAGGAGGAGACAGGGAGTGTATGAGATACAGGAGAGTCTCAGGTGGGCGTGAGACAGTGGGAGGTGCTAGGGTGGGTGTGAGACAGTGGGAGGTGCTAGGGTGTTCATGAGGCAGCTGGATGTCAAAGTGACAGGAGATAGTGAGGGTGTCAGGGTGGATGTGAGGCAGCAGGAGGTGTTAACCGTATTGGAAAGTGGATGAAGCCCCGACTCCAAACCTGGAGAAATAAAGCAGAGGAACAGCTCCTGAGACTCGTGGGTAGGTGGGGAGGAGGGCAGGGTCCTGTGAGTGTCATCAGTCCTGTGCTGGCGCACAAAGGGGCTGTACACACTCTTTTGTACCCAGATGACAGGCCTCACCTCTGAGTTCCCAACTGGGTAGCTTTGTGGCAGCCACCCTGTGCTCATAGAACTCGCTTTTAGGAGTTTACTTCACTCCCTCTCTTTGCTCAATAATGTTTTAAAACTTTTCACTATATATATATATATATATATATATATATATATATATCCACATATATATATATATATATATATATACACACACACACACAGTACATTAAAAACAAACCAAAACCAAAACAAAGAACTGAGTCAAGAGGGCATTGTGCGCAAGAGGCCAGGGTTGTATGCCAGGCACCGTTCTCTATCGCTCTGCACCCTGTTCTCTTGAGACAGGATCTTTCACTCAACTTGGAGCTAGGCTGGTGACTGGCAAGTCAGCAATCCTCCTGTCACCACTTTCCAGTGTTTTGGGGTTACAGGTCGGCACAGCCACCCCTCAGCTTTCTTACCTGAGTCCTGGGGATCCGAACTCAGACCCTCATGGTTGCACAAAGTGTTTGTTATTAACGGCCAAGCCATTGCCTCAGCCCTAGACTCCTTTCTGTTCTTTTTTTTTTTCTTTTCTTTTTGGTTTTTCAAGATAGGGTTTCTCTGTGTATCCTTGGCTGTCCTGGAACTCTTTCTGTAGACCAGGCTGGCCTCAAACTCAGACAGATCCATCTGCCTCTGGCTCCTGAGTGCTGGGATTAAAGGTGTGTGCCACCACCGCCCTGCTGCAGACTTTTTAACAAGGGAAAACCTTTCTTAGAAGGGTGACTTCTTTCATCACTATCCGAAACTGGACCAAATACCTATTGCTAGACCAGTATCTCAGAGGAATGTGGAATTATCATGACTACTTAAGACCAATCACAACTGTATCCAAAGAGCCATTTCTGTGCCACATAAACAAAAGTGGTTCTGTGGTGGAAGAGGCGGGTGACTGTTGGGTGTTTGTGTCACTGCCAGCGTCTGTCTATCACAGAATGCTGGCATCCCCCTTTGTTTATTTTTTTAGTGAATTGAAGGGAGATCGAGGAAAGAACAAGGACAGACACAGAATAAGTGGAGCACACAGCACTTTCAGGAATCTAAAGAGAGGATGAGGCCAACAAGGACAGAAACCCAAAGGAGATAGATGGCAAGGAGCAGAGACGAGGACACAGCCTTCAAAGGAAGACAAGAGAAGTAGAGTAAGTGTGGGTTGGATGTGTGGACACTTCATCCGAAGGTCCCTTAGCTAAGTTTGTTAGTCTCTAAATCTGTCTGCCATGAAATGGGAACTGTAAAAGTGTCCTTTTATTCAGGTGGAGGTGGCACACGCCTTTAATCCCAGCTCTAGGGAGGCAGAGACAGGTGGATCTCTGTGAGTTTGAGGCCAGCCTGGTCTACATAGTGAGTTCCAGGACAGCCAGGGCTACACAATGAAATCCTGTCTTGGAAAAAAAAAAGAATTTTTTTTAGTAGTTACTGAAGGAAACAGTTCAGCAGTTCTGTAATATAGAGTTAGCATATAATAACTACAAATATAAGCTCTAGCAATATAGAGTTAACATATAATCCAGAATTCCACCCCCAGGAATCTACGCAAGAGAAATGAAAACACATGTCTGTACAAAACCTGTCCCAAATGCTCAAAGCAGCATTTATAACATTCCCAAAGTAGAAACGACCCAAATGTCCATCAGTGGGTGAATGGATGAACAACGTGTAGTGTGCCTACACTAAGGAACATGGGTAGTAAACAGAAATGAAATAGCATTATCCACACTACAATCTCCATGAGCCTTGAAAACATGCTAACAGAAAGAGTTCAAACACAAAGGACCACAAAGCGTTTGATACTGTATATGAAAAATGTCCAGAACATGCAAAGTTATAGAGCCAGAAAATAGATTAGTGGTTGGTGGGGCTGAGAAAAGGGACTGGAATTTCTTTTGGGACTGGTTTTTTAAAAATTCTAAAATTTATCATACTGTGGTTGTACAACTCTGGATATAGTAAAGACAAAATTATGGAATTATACACTTTAAATAGATAAATTGTATGGTATATTTACAATAAAGCAGTTAGGGAAAAAGGAAAGAAATAGGAAGGAAGGAAAAAAGAAGGAAGGAAGGAAAAAGGAAGGAAGGAAGGGAGGAAGGAAGGAAGGGAGGAAGGGAGGAAGGAAGGAAGGAAGAAAAGGGACATATGTAGAGAAATGTTGAGCCAAGGGGCTATGCAGATGCTATCTGTCCAGGTCACCTAAATCTATCTGTGAGGTCAACATTGCCACTCCTTACCATTGTTCAGCATTTGGGGAATGCCCTGCTCAATCTTTGAGGATTCATTTCTCATGAGAGAAGTTGCATACTTTCTTTCCCAGGCTCCCTTGCTGCCAGGAAGCCAAGAGCAGAGCCAGATTCAGTAGGACATGGCTTCTAGACGCTGCAGTTGATTACAGGAGGAGACAAAGTCTGAACCCATGTAGGAGAAAGTGGCATCAGGTTACACCCACTTCTCAGGCAGCATGGAGGACGCTCCAATGGTAGCATTCAGTAGCTCAGTCTGAGTGTTGGTGGGATAAGCTGTAGTATATGAATCCAGAAGAGTGATCGTGCTGGCTCTCCAGGACCACTTCCATGATGTGTTTTGAGACATTATTCTGTGTAGCCTGGAGGCCCTCTCCTGGGCTTTTCCAGGAATTTTGTGAACTACCTACTATTCTTCAATAACTTTCTCTCTCTCTCTCTCTCTCTCTCTCTCTCTCTCTCTCTCTCTCCCTCTCTTCAACACAAGGTTTCTCTGTGTAGCCCTAGCTGCCCTAGACTCACTTTGTAGACCAGGCTGGCCTCGAACTCTCAGAGATCTGACTGCCTCTGCCTCCCTAGTGCTGGGATTAAAGGCGTGCGCCACCACTGTTTGGCCAATAACCATCTCTTGTACTTGAATGAAGCAGATTGGATGTCTGTTTAAGTGTCATGGCTCATATAATGGGTTCTTTTTACCTTGAGTCACCTCTCCTTGTGAGAGTTAATAAACCTGGATTTGTGAAAGTCACAGAAGAAAAGAAAACCCAGCACTCATTCTGAGTCTTCCAACCAGATAGCATGGCTTCAGCCTGCCCTGAGAGAACACATAAAGAGAACTTCTAGCATAGGAGAGACCCCTCCCTTCCTGTAGAGGACACTGTGCTCCCTCAGGGTTGAGAAAACTTCCAGGGTCTACTTGGAGGCTGTCACCAGTGTGAAGCACTTTCTATTGACTTAAAAAGACATGGTGTTGAAGTACACACCTGTTCCAGGTGCCAGACTGAGACAGACCCAAATTCTTGCCACTTATTGATGAGTGTGAGTGTGTGTGTGTGTGTGTGTGTGTGTGTGTATGTGTATGCACGTGTGCAGTCATATGTGTGCATATGTGAGGGTCAAAGGACAGCTTGTATTAGTCAATTGTCTCCTTCTACCAAGTGGGCCCCAGGGACTAAACTCAGGTTGTCAGACTTGGTGACAGGTGTCTTTGCTTGCTGAACAATCTCACCGACTTCTCTCCTCTCTCCTGCCACCATGCCTGACTTTTTATGTGTGTTTTAGGGACTGAATTTAAGTCCCTATGTTTGTGCAAACACTTTACTTGACTGAGCTATTTCTCAGGACACCCCCTCCTCCAGTTCCTGCCTTTTAAAATCTTACAGTCTGGTAGAAAGAGATGGTAAACACTTACGTATAAAATACATTATGTTACAGGTGACATATGTGGAGAAAGACATGGAGAGTCCTGGGCAGGGATTGGGGCTATGATGTGTTTCTCCAGAAAGCCACACTAAGAAGGTGAGAATGGAGCAGGTTAGGGGCTAGGTAGAGGGGAGTGAGACTGTCCTTACACACTGTCCTGTCAGACACCAGCCTAACTGTGGGAACTATGGCTAACATTTGGAGAGAAAGTGTCTAGGGCGTGTGGAAGCTTCATGTTCAGATGGCTTAAGAGTTAAGATGTTTCTAAGGCGACTTAGACCTCCTAGCTGGCTGGGAACAGCTGGGCAGGGCTTCCTGGAGGAAATGACTTTTGAGGACGGCAAGGCCAAGCAGCCAGCATGCTCAGTGGACAGGCAAGCCTTGTTTTCAGTCTTGGGAACCTTGCTGGGGGTGGATGCCCTCCCCCAGGCTAAAAAAGAGTGTTTCCCTGCAGTAAGTCTGCCTATGGCATTGGGAAATGCGCTCTTCACTTATTGCTCTGTTAAACAAACACAGAGAAATCCCCCACTTCATATTCTGTCTGGGATCTGAATTCCCTTAGAGCCACAGCCACTGGGCCTTTCCTTTTTCAAAAAATAAAACCACCCTGACTATAATAACCCTCACCTCTTCACCCTGTTTCACGCTGACATTATCACTGTGACTTGGAAGAGCTTGGACAGGAGAAGGGCACCAGACATTCCCTAGAGTGATGATTAAAAGCAATACAGATAACCCCTGGGCTATTTGCAGATTTTATTACCGAGAGACTGACTTTATGTCTCAGAAGCTTCATTTTATGAGCCTTTGTTGTTTTCAGGGAGAATACCTTGAACAATGCTCTGTACCTGGGAACATGGTCTGAGCCACTGCATAGTCACATCCAAGGTACCCAGTGGTGACTGGGAACCAGCTCATAGTGTGTCTTCTCCCATTATCGGAGAGGAATCTCCTCTATCAGGGCTTACGCAACTCAGCCTGTGGCAGGAAGTCAGGAAGAAATTCAGGAGAAGGAGGTACTGGTGATTGGATCTGTCTTTTACTACATTCCAGAGACTCATTTAATATCTTCCCAACTGAAGTTTGTAATTTCTTTGCCTTGGGCTTGATTATTGCTGGGCAGGGTGGGAGGGAGGGGAGCTTTGTGACTTGAAAGACTTTCGAGAGGAACAGAAATGAGAGGCAAATGGTATGGTTTTTTTTTTTTTAATGTCTTGCAGATTTCTCAGCTATCATCTAACCCAGCCAGAGAGAGCAGCAGGAGCTCAGGAATTTGCATTTAATACCCCCAGAGAATCTGGTGGCAGGTCAGGGGAAAATGTTGGTTAATATTAAGCTTATGTCTCCCTAGCCTTGGACCATTTCCCAAGTTCTGACACTCATAACTCATATCATAACTCCGATAGCAGAACCCATACATACCAATTAATCAGTGGGAAAATGTCCATCCACCATCGTGGTGGTGCAAGTCTGTAATCACAGCTCTCAGAAGACAGAAGCAGAAGGATTATGAACTGGAGACTGGCTTGGGCTACATAGCAAGGCCAAACAGGGACACACACACACACACACACACACACACACAGAGGGTGGTTGGGAGGCAGCACTTTCACAGTTGTGTGAGAGAAAGCATGTCAGTAAGCCTGTCCACAGATATTTATTGATTGTTCATTGTATGTATAAAAGGCATCTGCTGATGTCTGGATCTTGACTCAAGGTCTCAGTGAGCTTTACACTTTGGTGGGAGTAGCAGGATGACAATTAAGTAAGAACAAAGTGCCAAGTACAGGGGAAAAAGGAAGTGGGTGTCAGAAGAAATTGGGTGTGTTCAGGTGGCATGGTTATGGAATTGAGGCAGGATTTCAATGGGCAAGATGGCTATCTTCCAGGTCTTTGAGGTTAAAGACAATGGCCATCAGAGGAATGTGATCCACACATTGTGCTACACACTACATTTGATCTATAATTTAATCATCACACAAAATCTTTAAGTATATATTATTAACTGTGATTCAGAAAAACCAAGTCACTTTTTCAGGATCACATTACTAGTAAGTACAGAAGTGAGAAGTGTGTGTGTGTATGTGTGTGTGTGTGTGTGTGTGTGTGTGTGTGTGTGTGTGTGTGTGTGTGT